>CM035444.1:38895451-38897951 GCA_020310875.1 Ceratopteris richardii | reverse complement strand
TACTTTGGAGAAGCACTATCTTATGTGAATTTGAACTTATATACCCATTTACATGGTAAAGATTTCCTGCCCTTTGGCAAAGGTACTAAATCCCAAGTACCATTCTTATGAATAGAATCCAACTCACTTTTCATGGCATGCTCCCACTTGACATGATTCTCTGTCTACATAGCCTCTTTGTAGCAAGAAGGCTCATCGGCATCTATTAGCATAAATAAATCTAAAATTGGAACATATCTATCAATTGTATGTAAGACATGTGTAGAGCATCTCAATGGTTGCTGAATAGAGTGCAAACTGATCTAATCGGACATTCTCTTGAATGTACCTATGTGCAGAATTTTTATGCATGCTAACTGGAGGACTAGTATCCTCAAACACCACTCTTCTCACCTCAACCTCCTCAATGGGCTATTTATGCATCTTAGACTCATTGAAAATGACATCACTACTTATGATCATTGAGCATGTATCAGGATCCCATAATTGATATCCAAATTTTCCTTCTAGGACCATATCCAAGAAAAATGCATTGCTTTGATGTATGGTCCAACTTTTGTCTAAGATTCTTGGGTATATGAACATATGTTTCACACCCAAAAACTCAAAGATGATCATAATATGGTGGCTTCCATGTCCATAACTCTTGTTCCACTTTCAGACCTTTGGTAGTACAAGGTGAAAGGTTAATCACATGAACTACAATCAATATTGCTTCTGCCCAAAATCCTTGTGAGAGGCTTGCATGATGCAACATAGAAAATACTCTATCTTGAATAGTTATATTCATTCTTTCAGCTACACCATTCTATACTAAGGTATAAGGAGTTGTAAGCTCTCTACGAATCCCTCTAGACTGACAGAAAATGCTGAAGTCATGTGAGGTATACTCACCCCCATTATTTGAACATAAATCCTTAAGCTTCATTCCTTTTTCAATCTCAACTGAAGCAAGCCATTATCTGAAAGTAGGGAATATATCATCCTTTGATTTGATAGGATATACCCAAACTTTTCTAGTAGCATAATCTATGGAAGTGACAAAGTAAAGAAAACCACCTAAGGACCTAGTGGGCATAGGACTACACACATCTCTATGAACAAGATCTAAAGGCTGAATTGAAGAGTGAATGTGCATTCTATGCACATTTTTGGTTTGCTTTCCATATTGACAATGATCACAAAATGAAAAATTAGAGAAAGATAACAAAGGTAACTAGCCAGAACGAGAAAGATTTTCCATTCCACTATGAGATATATGGCCGAAACGACCATGCCAAATACAAGCCATAGGCTATTCAATAACAGCTAACAAGTGTTCTTTTTGTGATACTAATAAAGGATAAAGTGAGCCAACTTTGCTTCCTTTTGCAATAACCATATTTCCCTTTGATATATGAAAGGACTGAGCATAGAAGACCACCTTGTAACCAAGGTCATCAAGTTGACCAATTGACATCAAACTATGTGATAACTCAGGTACATAGCATACAGTATGCATAGTAAATTTTGAACCATCAATGAACTGCACAACCACATCTCCAATCCCCACAACGTCACACTGGTAAGAGTCATCAAGTCTCATAGTACCAACAGACTTTGTTGCATAATTAGAGAACCATTCTCTATGTAGTGTCACATGGACAGAAGCACTAGAATCTAGCAGCCACATGTGGGAAAGAGAATCAACCATAAGAGCCTCAGTTGGCATAGTACTATCAAGTGTCAACATATCAACATCATCAAAAATAGCATTAATTTCTTCAATCTTCACAATCGAAGTAGATGGTGCATGTAACTATTTAACATGCCCATCAACATTCTATCCTTTACCTTTAGCATTCTTTAATGCATAACAGTCTTTCTTAGTGTGTCCTTTCTTATGGCAATAATGGCATTCGATATCCTTCTTCCTTGATTTACTTCTTCTCTTATTCTGTTGACCATTCTTTCCCTTGTTCTTGCTCCTGCCATGTTGCTGATTCTTTCCTTGGTAAGAATCACGAACATTATATGATTCTCCACTCTCAGTACCAACCATAGATTTTACGAATCTCCTCACTCAAGAGTGCTCCACATATGTCATCATAGATGAGTTTACCACCATGTGCACTATTGCTAATAGCTATGCAAAACATATCCCATGATGATGGAAAGGTGCATAACAGCAATATTGCTTTCATTTTATTATCCATATCCATTTTCTGAGCCTATAACAAGGAGAATATAGCATCAAACTCATTTATATGAGCAACAACACTATCTGTGTCCTTCATGCAAAAGTCATATAATTTTCTCATCAGCTACACTTTATTTGATGTCGTCTCTTTTTCATATGTATTGCATAACTTCCTCCAAAGTTCATCTGCATTTTCACAGTCTAATATTGTAAAGTAAACATTATCTGCTAGGTGCAAGCAAATGGTAGATCTGGCCATTTCATCTAACTCATCCCAATCATCTTCATCCATGTCAGCAAGCTTCTTTGAAATTCCATTTA
>CM035444.1:38822951-38882951 GCA_020310875.1 Ceratopteris richardii | reverse complement strand
TTTAGCTTTTGTACGTTCACATACTCTTTTCTCTTCTTCTTTGCATCCTTGCATTTTTCTAGTTGCATAATTTCTAGAGCTTTTCCAAAATTCTCACTTGCAAGCTTGGATGTAAATAAGTTAACCTTTTTAACTCATTTTACTTTTGTCTCTTAATTTAGACAATTCAACTCTAGAGCTATTACTTTTTATATTTAGTTTCTTATATCAACTAGACACAAGCTTAATCTCTTTTTCTTAAACTCTAGAAAAATGTTTGAAGTATAAAACCTTAGATTTAATATGTAATTTACATTATAACTCTTATAACATCATTTAATACTTAAATGTAACTATTTCTTTGCCATCATTCATACCGAAATGTTCTAAATTATTCCTTTGTCTCTCTTAGACATAACTTCTACTATTTCAGCTAGTTACTTTAACTAAAAGTTTTCTTGGAGGAAGTCTTGGTCACTCTAAGAATTCGATCCTCTAACCATTCCCAACATGGTTGAAAATGAAAAAGATTATTTATCTTTGTCATTCACTTTCTAAAAAGCAAACTTAATCTACTCGTGGTATTTTTACCACATATTTTATGCTCACCCTAGCTTACCTTGGTGATATATAAAATGGTTTTCTATAGACAAGAAATGCATCATGCACTTCACATTTCTAGAAATCATACCATCTATGTATGCATGTGTATACTCATGCATCTTATTCTCTACTTAATTACTCTATCAATTTTTAATTATGTTGCACACATGAGACTTCTTCTCTCTTGCAATACAATATCTCTCTAGTTCTCTCATGGCATAAAGTGCAATGTGGCACGAAAAATTCTGGCAGCATTTTTGCAGAAAAATGAAGCCCAAAAAAAAAACAATAACCATGATACAATGAAAGGCATAAACCTAGTGGGGGGCAAATCACTTTCTTAGCTGAAGAAACTTGCAAACAAGAAACTTTTGCAACATGTGTTGTTGGCCACTACACTATTGGAACAACAAGCTTTCATTATGCTTGAAATGGACATGATCTTCATCAAACGCATCATTGGAATGATGCCACATATACTCCTGGTAGAGTTTTATTTGCATTCATTTGTTGTATTGACAGTTTGATCATGGGATCACACTTTTATGTAAGTTCCAAAGCATTTAACTTTGTAAAAGAGAAAACTAAAAGGCCTAGAAGCCATGCATTAGAAGTGGTTGGGATTGATTCTCAATCAATCAATCAAAAGGTAGATGTGATTTCAAATTTCCCTTTTCCTAGATTATAGGGAAAGATGCCAATCAATCTAAACTAACAAATCTACCTAAGTTTGAATTCAAATTGATGAAGAAAAGGTGTGTTCATGTACTCAAGAGTCTACATAAAGACTCCACAACATTTTTTCACTAATTATCATAATGATTTGAAGCAATTCATATACTTCTTGTTCATTGCTTGGTGCCACTTCAATTTACTGCTCCTTCCTCACATGCAGTCAACTTGTAAAGAATGTTGCTCTCCCTACAAAGCTCCAAATCTAGTGTTTGAGCCCTCATTGGAAGGTATTATTGTCTTGTTTATGTGTATGTTAAGATTGTTTGGTTCATTACTTTTAGAGAAATTCAAGTTTTACTGTCTCGGGGTCATTCTCTACAACTCCGTGAAAAATTGGGATGACACTAGTTTAGTGTTAATTTGATTGCTCCTTCCTTGGTTCATATAAAATAGGGCTTTTTTGCATTTTATCAATCCAACCCTATATATAACACTCCCTTAAGAGGAATTTTTCCAGTTGCTACTGTGTTGGTTGCTCTCAATGTTTGAAGTCTCAACTTCCATCCATTTTTAGAAGGTTTTTGTGAGCTACTCAAGGTGCAAGTTATATGTCTTGCATCAACTTGTTCTTATTGATGTTCCAAAGTAACTATTGGGTTTTATTGTACTAAACACAAGCACAAAAGGCCTATCTTACATATCCAAAGAGCTAGGGCTGGTCCTATGTTGGTTTACTAGGCCAACTTCATTAGTTGACAACTCTACTCTCCAAGACTCTCCAACTTTTCTTTCAGTATTATCAGAGCAACTTCAATATAGGAGATGGCTTTCCCTCAATGATTGGGAAGCTTGATAGACACAATTATGCTGCTTGGCAAATCAAAATGGAGGCTTATTTTCAAGGAACAAATCTATATGGGATTGTATCAGGTGATGAATCAATGCCTACTCCAAGATCCAAAGGAGGACCTAGTCAAGAGGAAATGCATAGGCTCACACTTTGGTGTGCAAGGGATGCTCAAGCAAAGTCATACATACTCAACTCTATCTCTAATTTTCTATTACCACATATTAGAGGATGCAAGACATCTCAAGAGACTTGGGATGCTCTAGAGAGCTTCTTTTCTGCTAGTACAAAGGCAAGGAAGAACCATCTTTGGAATGAGTTCAACCAAATGAAGAAGAGTCCAAAACAAACCATCACTAAGACTGTTTGTTACAAAGGTCAAGGAGGTTGTTGATCAATTGGCATCCATTAGAGAGTTTATTGAAGAAGAAGCCATCATGAGGCAAATTCTCAATGGGATTAGAGGTGACAAGCAATGGCAATATTTCACCATAGCCTATGATCTCATCATGGATGTGAAAACTCTAGGCTTCAACATCTTTCTTGGACAACTCTTTAATCAAGAGGCCAACAATAGCATAAAGGAAGGTAACTCCTATCATGGTAATTCAACTAGTGCTCTATATGGAGATAATAAGGACAAAAAGCTAAAAGGCAAGAAGAAGGAAGAAGATGAAGAGGAGACTTCCCAAGCCAACTTTGCAGGCAAGAGCAAGTAGAAAGGGAAGAAGAAAGGATCGAAGCATGACAAGACCAAAGGCCAGATTGTTCAACCTTGTGCCATTTGTGATAAGAACAACCAAAACACTCAAAATTGGTGGTTCAATGGGCAGATCGAGAAAGGAAATGGAAGAGGTGGATATGGTAGCAATAGATGTAGAGGTGGACACAACTTCAATAATAACAATAGAGGCCATAATAGAAGGGACTACAACAATTATTCTAAAGATCAACAACATGAAGACTCATTACTCTTGATGAATTTAAGCCACAAGGAAGGTAAAGAGGATGATCATTTATTCTACATAGATTCAGGATGTTCAAATCATGTTGCAGGCAACGTAGCTCTCTTATATGATTTGGAAAGTCCAAAGCCTAGACATGAAGTTTAAACAGGGGATGATACAAAGCATAGTGTGGAGAATATTGGTAATTTCAAAGCTTCCAATGGTAGGACAAATATTTTGAGCAAGGTACTCTATGCTCGCACTATTACAAAAAACCTAATACATGTAGGCCAAATAGTTGAGAAAGGCTTGCAAGTTAGGTTCTCCCAACATGGAACTTTTATGGAAGATCCATGTCGAGGCTTCAAGAAGATAGCCAGAGGTGAGAAGCATTGGAGGACTCTTTACTTTTGAAGTAGGAGAAACCAAAAACATAGCTCTATTCAACTTTTGGTCTCAAACCCTACGTGAGCTTGAAGTGTGGCATAAGAGACTAGCTCATGCGAATGAAAGAACATTAAAGGATATATGCAGGGATCAAAGTGTTCTTGGATTGCTAAACATATCAAAGCAATGCATGATCAACAGATGTGATGCATGTCATATTGGGAAGGCACAAAGACAACCATTCAACCACAAAGGCTACATCCACAACAACTTATTGGACTTAGTACATACAGATGTATGGGGACCAAGCCAAGAACCTTCATTGGCAGGATCAAGATATTATTTCTCATTTATTGATGATCATAGTATATGGACTATTTTGTACATTATCAAGAGTGAGAATGAAGTGTTTGATTTCTTCAAAAAGTATCTAGCACATGTGGAGAACCATACAGGTAGATCACTCAAGAAGCTCATATCTAATGGAGGGGGAGAATACTTCTTGAGTTCTTGTAGGATAGAGGTATCAAAAGGAAAGTGACTATCAGGTACTCTCCTCAACTAAATGGAATTGCAAAGAGAAGGAACAAGACATTGGTTGGATCAACCAGAACAATGCCTAAAGAGAAGAGGTTGCGACATTATCTATGGGTAGAGGCTATTTCAACTGATGTGTACCTTGTCAATAGATTACCATCCAAATCACTCCAAGGTATGGCTCCTTATGAAGCATGGTATGGAAGAAAACCTACTCTTGGACATTGCAAGGTGTTTTCTTGTTTAGCTTATGTTCATGTACCATCACAAATAAGAGGTAAGCTAGATGAAAGGGCAACAAAGGCAGTGTTTATTGGTATGACTCAACTCAAATGGGTTATAGGTTCTATAATCCTTCAACCAAGCAATTCACTACAACTAGGTATGTTGTGTTTGAAGAACACAGGTCTTGGTATGATGAAGAAAAATAAAAGGTAACTCTACCATATGATCTTGATTTGGATTCTCATCAATTACGAAGCAAGCATGATACACAGGTCTAGGATCAAAGAAGTGATATAGATGATGAACAAGATGAAAAGGAAAAGGGTTACAAGCTATTGAAGTCAAGAGGCAAAGCAAAAATGCAAGAGTATGGAGAATGCTCCAAGCAAGCACCTAGAAGGTCAACAAGGGAGAAAAGACAACCAAAAAGGTATGAATATGATTCCACATTTGTTACAAAGCATTCAATCTACTTCGCAAAGGACTCAATTTTAGAGGAACCCTCAATCTATGAAGAGGCAAAGGGAGATCCTAATCGAGAGAAGGCCATGAAAGAAGAAATAGATGCATTGAAGGAGATGGACACTTGGGATTTGGTTCTAGTGTCACCCAATAAAAAGTCATTTGGTTGAAGATGGGTATATAAAGTGAAAAGAAACTCAAATGGATTAGTTTGTAGGTACAAAGCAAGATTAGTTGCCAAAGGATGCTCACAAACTCATGAGGAAAAACTCTCACCAGTTGCAAAGATGACCACAATCAGAACATTGATAAGTGTAGCTGCTACAAGAAATTGAAGACTGTTCCAAGTTGATGTGAAAAATGCATTATTAAATGGTTGGATAAGTGAAGAGGTATACATGTCCCAACCACCAGGTTTTGAAAACCCTGACCATACATCTTATGTTTGTAGACTTAAGAAAGCATTGTATGGATTGAAACAAGCTCCTAGAGCTTGGCAATATAGGTTGGTTACATACCTTCAAGATCAAGGGTTCAAACCTAGAAACTGAGATCCTTCTCTATTCATCAAAAGGAATCACAATGAGGTTATCTATCTATGTGTATATGTAGATGATATTATCGTGTCAAGTGATGATCTAAATGGCATTCAAAGGATCAAGAGACACATGCAAGAGGAGTTTAAAGTCAGTGACTTACGTGAGCTCACATATTTCCTAGGTATGCAAGTTATTTATATAGATGCAGGGATGTAACTAACTCAAACAAGATACATTCAAGACCTAATTCTCAAGTTCAGAATGGAGAACACAAAGCTTGCAGGTACACATTTGGAATTGAACCATAAACTAAGATTTTATGAAGGTGAGTGGATTGATGATCCTAAAGAGTATCGAAGCTTAGTTGGTAGCTTGATATATGCTACTCACACAAGACCAGACATATCATATAGTGTGGGAATGCTTAGTTAGTTCATGCACTCACCTAGAAGGCCACTCATGGATGCTATAAAGAGAGTACTCAAGTACCTCAAAGGGACCCTTAATGAAGGTATCTGTTATCCTTGCTCTTTATATTTTGGATATTAAATCTATTCAAATGCGGATTGGGCAGGAGCAAAGGATGATAGAAGAATTACCTCTAGATACTTAGCATTTGCAGGTTCAAAATTGGTGTTATGGAGTTCCAAGAAGCAACCAACAGTTTCTTTATCTTCGACTAAAGCAGAATATAGAGGTATAACTATTGCAACTCAAGAAGCAATATGCCTCAAGGATTTGAACTCAGATTTGGGGCTTGTAAGTTCTAAAACTCACTTACTTGGAGACAATGTAAGTTCCATCCATTTAGCTACAAATCCAATTTTTCATGCAAGGACAAAGCACATAGAAGTACATTACCACTTTGTAAGAGAGAAGCTTATGGCAAAGGAAATTGATATTTCATTTGTTCCTAGTGAGAAACGAAAAAGCAGACATGATGACAAAAGCACTTGATGGGATAAAGCTTTGTAGATTCAAAACTATGGCAGGTATTCAGCCTATCATAGAATGAAGAATCAAGCATACTTTAGCTTGAAAGGGAGCTATTGGAATAACAAGCTTCCATTATGCTTGAGGTGGACATGATCTTCATCAAACTCATCATTGGAATGATGCCACATATACTCCTTGTAGCGTTTTATTTGCATTCATTTGTTGTATTGAGAGTTTGATCATAGGATCACCCTCTTATGTAAGTTGCAAAGCATTTAAATTTGCAAAAGGGAAAATCAAAAGGCCTAGAAGCCACGAGTTAGAAGTGGTTGGGATTGATTCTCAATCAATCAATCAAAAGGTAGATATGATTTCAAATTTCCCTTTTCCTAGATTGTAGGAAAAGATGCCAATCAATCTAAACTAACAAATCTGCCTAAATTCGATTTCAAATTGATGAAGAAAAGGTATGTTCATGTACTCAAGAGTCTATATAAAGACTCCACAAAATTTCTACACTAAGGAGCATGATGATTTGAAGCAATATATATACTTCTTGTTCATTGCTTGATGCCACTTCAATTTACTGCTCCTTCTTCCTCAGATGTAGTCACTCTCTCTACAGAGCTTAAAATCTAGCTTTTAATCACTCATTAGAAAGATATAACTGTCTAGTTTATGTGTACAAATTTTCAAATCATTTGGTTCACTAATTTCAGAGAAATTCAAGTTTTAGTGTCTTGCGGTCATTCTTTACAACTCCTTGAAAAATCGGGATGACACCAGTTCAGTCTTAAGGTTATTTCTCCTTGCTTGGTTCATATAAAATACAGTTTTTATGCATTTTAGCAATCCTACCCTATGTATAACACTCTCTTAAGAGGAATTTTTCCAATTGCTACTATGCTGGCTGCTCTCATTGTTTGAAGTCTCAACTTCCATCCATTTTTAAAAGGATTTTGTGAGCTAGTCAAGGTGCAAGTTATCTGTCTTGCATCAACTTGTTCTTATTGATGTTCCAAAGTACCTGCTGGGTTTTATTTTACTAAACACAAGCCTAAAAGGTCTATTTTTCCTATCCAAAGAGCTAGGGCTAGTCCTATCTTTTCTTGTTGGACCAACTTCATCACTTCACAACTCTACTCTCCAAGCCTCTCCAAGCTTCTCCAACTTTTCTTTCATACACACCCTCATAACAATGTCTTTTCTCATGCCAATACCTACAAAAATATCTTAAAACACAAACAACGACTTGTGCATGCTTTTATGAACTGATATAAGTTAGTTTAACTTCATGTGCAGAGATGAAGTCATATCAAAGCTAACTTTGATGCATATTTCAATGTCATTTTCAAAAGTTTTGAAGAGAAAACAATGCAAAATTATAAATTATGATGAAAAAAGTATCCAAAACCCCAAGTCCTCTCAACAATGATGATGCAAAAATGTGGAAGATGATGATTCAAGTTTTCAAAGGTGGTGAAACTTAGTTGTGGAAAAATGTTCTCCCCCTTGATCTTCTCCACAATTTTGATACCAAATATGAGATCTCACTTCTAAAAAAATCTCCAAAAACAATACTTGAAAACTAGAAGATATGAATGTAGTGTGTGCCACTCTCCTCCCATCCTTTATATCCTCTTGTACCCAAAATATCAATGATCTAGAATGTTCTAGTGTGGACATGTGGCCATCATGCACACTCATTCCCATTACCCTTTAGGTCCCCTGAGCTAGGGACCTTGACTAACCTTAGCCCTTGTCCCACACACACTCATATATGATCCGGCTTAGATCTATGTCTAATAGTCCTCTCTCTTGATATCCGTGCACAAAATTGAGAGTCGGTACTAAGAAATAAATTGGTAGAATATCTTGTTGTGCACAGTCTAGGTTGAAAAGAATTGCACCAAGTTTTTTTTTAATAAGCAACACAATAATCCCAAATTCCATTATGAAAATTGTTTATTCCAATCATACCTTTTCTAAATTACAAATTTGTGTAAGACATATAGGACTTTACCAAATCTCTACTTGGTGCTAAATTCTTATGTGTGATGAGGAATTCTCCAAGAAAATTCTCAATTTCTTCATTGAAGAAGTGCATCCCTTGATCACTTATAATTTCAATGGGAACCCCAAATTGTGTAAATACGTTTTCAAATAAGAACTTATCCATTGTGTTTGTGTATTATTTCTAAAGTATTTTTTTGCCTTTGTCCGACTTGTTCAGTTATTCATTCGCTAAAAATAATATACTCTATGTGCGAGTCACATGCAGGAATTTGTATTGGATTGATAAAGTCTATACCCCATTTCACAAATATCCAACCTTGGAAAATGGGTCATAATGGTATCTCATCTCGTTTAAATGGATTTTTTTCCTTTTGGCACACATTGCATCATCTCACAAAAGTCTTTGCATCCATTCATTGTGTCTTGGTCCATAAGAGAGAGAAGAAACCAAGAGCTTTGACCAATTTGGAACAAATTTCACATTAAATAGAGATGCATTTAGGATTTCATCATTGAAACCACTTGTAGCTTCTCTATTGGTTAACCTAGGCAAATGGTCTATTCATACATGGGTCTTTCCCTTCTTCATGAAAATCTCATATTCATACTATGTTAAGAGCAGACACCACCTTATTATCCTCTGCGAGGTGCAAAGTTTTTTTACTAAATACAAGAGTTTCTAGTTGTCCACAAAGATCTTAATTCTATTAGATAAAAAGTAGCATCTAAATTGTTGAATTGCATAGATCATACCAAGGCTTTCTTGCTCCCTTGTGGTGTAATTACACTCACAATTGTTTAATATGATGATTTGAATAAGCTATAAGAAAGTCCATCTTTCAATCATATTCTAGTTGGGATAATACGCATCATATAGCATAATTGGTGTGTCTACATCTATGTGGAGTGGCTTATTCTAGTTAGACATTTTTAAGGATTGACTTCCCATCTAAATTTTCTTAAGATCCTAAAACGAACTTTCACAATCTTCTATCCACTCAAAGCTGCTTATAAAGATGTAGAAAGGTTTAATTACCATTCAAAACATATGAATGAAGCATGGATAATATCCACAGTGCCGCATGAATGCTTGGACTCTTTGGCCATTTTTGGCCTAGGCATCTTTGAAATTAACTTGATCTTCTCCTTATCTGTGAAATTCCATTTTTTGAAATGATATGTCCAAGGATTTTTCTTGACAGACCATGAACATGCACCTCTTTGGATTCAAATAGATTTTATAGACATGGCATTTATCAAAGATTTTCCTTAAATCTAGTATATGCTAACTTTTGACACTACATAGGTCATCGACATTCATTTTTAGAAATTCCCAAAGGAACTCAAATACATGGCACATCAGTTTTTTGAAAGGTAGATAATGCATTTATAAGTCCAAAGGCCATTATCGTGAATGCATAAATTCCTCGTTCCATGCTACATTCCATCTTATGTTTGTCCTCATAGGCTATCGATACCTAATTGTATCCTAAGGATCCATCTAGGAAACTATATACCTCCTTTTGATGACCCATTTGAGTACATCATCAGTTGTTGGAAATAAGTAATTAACTTCTTTAAGATTGATACAAACCCTTAATTTTCATTGTTTTTGGCACAACTCCTATGGGTGAGAATAGGGTCCATTATATGTGTAGGGAAGCTTTTTAATTGTCTTTGCTTCACTCATCATAGGAATCCTATAAGAGTGGATCTCAAGGTCTATGCCTTTAAAACACTTGTATGATAGTGTGTCCAAGCAAACATGTCTTTGTATTACTTAAGAGATTGATCAAATCATCGTTTTCTTCTATAGTCAAATGAGATTTTATTTGTATACAAAAATCCTTGCCATTCCCGTGAGCCACCTCCACTTTTTCATAGTCTCTTTGTTATCATATGACTCACCAAGTGGTGCTTTTGTCCTAGAAATTTCTATTATATCACTCATTCTTGAATCTATATTTATTGAAGTTTTGAGGGACTCCAAAGACTCTGTCTTTTTTCTCGTCCCCTTCCCTTGATATATTTGACTTCATCTCCTTGAATTGAGACACGCTCTCAATATTAGTGAATGACTTTGGTAGACCTCATGAATTGAGGATTCCTACTTTCATCAAGAAGTCATCATCTGAGTTTTAGGGTGTAACAACCATGTGAGTAAATTATTTATTCATTTTGATCCGCTTTTGAATTTCTCATCATTTCTTGACTTTATCTATTTCTTCTTTGACATCATCTAATACATTAACTTTGCGTGGACCATCATCTATTACATCCACCATGAACAAATCATAACCCTCATCATCTTAACACTTTGCCAATTTTTTTTCATTGATTGCAACATCCAAGATGGCCAAGATTTGTTCCCAAACATATGGATCAAGGTCTTCATCAAGAAATCATACGGGAATGTATGCATGATCTTCCACTTATCTTTAAAACTTTCTTTCATTCCATTGAGGGCTTTCTTTCTTCTTCTTTCTTCCTCATTTTGAGCTACCTTGCACATCCACATATGTGTATATTCATGAATCTACTTCTCTTCCTCGAGCTTTGATTCATCACAGGACTCTTCATTAGCATTATTGTTTGTATTACAATGGATGGTGTTCCATTGGAGTTGCGGTGCATCACAATATAAGAATTAGAGATCAAATATATTATTGTAGGTGTGCCTTGGTGTTACAAGTGCATAACCACCTAAGTCTTGGAAAACCTTTAATTGTCTCAAGAAAGGTCTTCCTAATAACAACTCATAATTACTTGCCTTTCCAAAATTGTATATGGCAAGTCTATGTTCAAATTCTACTTTATAGGTTTTCAAGACAACTTTTATCCATGTCCATCTGCCAATTGAAACTTCATTCTTATTGACTTAAGCGCTATTGTAACCCACTTGATCCACAAGACCTTGGTGGCAATGGCTATGCCTACACCCAATCGATGATAGCCTTCATGGTGTAATTATTGAAAGTGATGGGGATGCAAGTGTTCCCCATCATCACCTTCTCTATATTCTCCAACTTTATCTAGGGGTATTCCTTTTGCATGCATTTCTAGCTCTGTGGTCTTTGGATCCACACATGCTTGCCTTCCAATATCTTCCTAATAGTGAGGTTTCAATTTGAGTAATTACTCCATAGCAAGAGTGCATTCGACTTTGACTCTTTTGGTTCTTATGGTTTCTTGCTAGACATCTATTTTGTTTCCATATCTCATAATATAAGTATTTTTCCATGTACAAGTGTTTTCATTTTTCCCTAAATACCTCGGAAAAGTATGTACACTTATTCTCATAGTAAAATATCTCCTCACTAACATTACCAATGCTTTGGACATCTATATTGGTTCATATCACGATATCCTTGCTTGAAATCCACCAAATGGAGGCTTTTACATAAACATAAGTTAATTTGATTTTACATATGCATGTGCAACCTCCACCACTTATTTGGCACCTCCCATTGGAATCTAATTATATTCCACGTGTAAAGAGTACCCATCACTTGATTTCAGTCCCACTAAACTCAATTTAACTCACATAACTTGAGTGGATGGTTCTCGAAGGATCTAGAGAATCTTTGGGCAAAATACTCACCCCATGCTCCCATGGGGGTTGAACCCAAAACCTCCTCCTTCCCATCCTTTAGAATTAACCACTAGGATAATTGAATCTTTTGTCTAATACTCCAAAGGTCCCTAATTTTATCATGAACATGAACCTTGTCAAGCTACTTATGTCCACAATGCAAGGCCCATCTCCTCAGTCATGTAGATTTTTATGAATCTAGAGCCATCAGGAATCATGTTTTCTCTTGAAACATGAAAGATAATTTTTTATATAAAGGAAGTTCGGCATTAGCCTACTCTCCCAGACTTGAATTAAATAAAGAGAGAAAAGTACAAGAGAAGGGGACTAGTGCCCACGGGACCCCCCAAATCCCACAAAGCAACGGAAGCTTTTATAGAGCTTAGATGGCATTACAAAGAAGGTTAATCACCCTCTCATCACCCTCAAGAGGGGCCCACTTGGGTTTAAGCTTGTTATTGATCAAAAGGAGAACTTGATGGTGCCTGAAGGGGGGGGGATTTCTTACACTTAACAATCCTTTTTGCCAAGGAGGACCAATGATTTCTCGATTGACGACTCCTTGGGGGAGTCTCCGAAGTTGAGAGCACATCTTTCTCGCCAGATTTTCCAAAGGACGTCCCCTCTGATGGCATTCCAGAGAGTCGCGGAGCAGCCGATCGCTTCACCCAGCAGGGCTTGCTGCCAACTGAGATGTCTCTGAAGTCTGATTTTCTTTCCAACCATCTGCCAGAGTCTCTTGGAGTTTGGGCAGGTAAAGAAGATGTGTGGAACATCTTCGATGGACCGGTGGCAGCGTTTGCACCAGGGAGGGATCCCACAAAGTTTGCTAGCTTTAAGGTTGGTTCAGATTCCATGATGAAGAATTTGCCATAAGAGGACAAACTTTTGGATTTCTATGAGGGGGTGCCAGATAGCCATGAACTTCATGTCCCACCGAAGCCGCGTCCATGATAGGCACCACTTCTTGTTGAGGTTAACCTGATAATCAATCGTTTCTTTGAGGTTCAGGATTTTTGATAGGCTATTCCCATTGTGCCATTTGAGACCAAGCGAGCTCGTTGTGTCGTGTCCCATGAGAAGGCGAGTTTTGTGATGATCCCAGGCGAGACGTCTGCTTTGCAAAGTGTTCCATTCCTCGTACGAAATGTTGACGCTAGGGTCAATATCCTCGAAGTTGATCCAGCGGTTGGTGTCTTGTTTCCAGAGATGTTTCCATTTTTTGAAGCCTTTGTTCCATAACTTCTTGGCATTTTGAATGTTCCAAGATTCCACACTCCGAATGCCATGGATCGGAAACCAGATAGAGTCGTTTTGTCTGATACCAGCAGCCCACTTCCAGTCTTCACTCTTGTGTAGCTTTTGACTTTATTCCCACTCTTCCATAGGGAGCACACGAGATTAGAGCCTTTCGGGAAGACGGGATCGGGGAAAACAGCAAGGTCAAGATGTCGAGATTCTTCCAATTTGGGAAACCCAAGAGCGCCAATTCGTTCTTGTTTTTGAAGATCAGCTTGGCCCATGAGGCCTCCCCATTGCTCCAAGCCTTAATCATCCATTTGGCAGCCAGTTTGTTAGCCATGCACCCAATGTCCAGGATACCGAGACCCCCACTATCTCTATGGCTGGTGCAGATGGACCATTTGATTTTAGGCACCCCCCTTCTATTGTGATCGCCCGTCCAAAGGAAGTTTCTACAAATATTATCGAGTTTGGACAGATCTTGCTCTTTCGGTCTCCAGCAAGAAAGGAAATAAATGGTAGAAGAAAGGAGGAACGTGTTGATAACCATAGCACGACCAGCAAGATTGATTTGCATACCTCTCCAATAGTTAAGCTTGTTTTCGAGTTTGGCCAGCACCCAATTCCACCGCTGTTCCATAGAGACGCCAAACCCCAAGGGGATCCCAAGAAGCCAAAAAATTTGGCCCTGCGGAATGATTTGACAGCCATGATCAATGAGAAGGCTGGGCTGAGACCCCACAATAGCTCTAAAGGCGGTCTTAGAGTGGTTGATTATGGATCCAGAGGCTTCACAAAAAGTAGCAAGACACCTCCAGAACGTCTCCAGGTTGGTACTATCATTGTGAACAAACACGTTCATATCATCGGCAAAAAGTCTCATGGTGATCTGACTCTGGTCGTGAGGCAAGCGGAGGCCTTTGATATTGCCAGCTTCCACTTGGTGTGCCACAAGCCTGCTAAGCCCCTCCGTGGTGATGGAAAAGAGAAGGGGAGCCAAAGGGCACCCTTGTCTGATAGATCTTCTAAGTTTGATCACCTTCGAGAGTTTGCCGTTAATGTTAATTTGGGTCGATGTGTTTCCCAAAAGTGTCGCGATCATCTTGGTGAATTTCTGACTACATCCAAGATCTTGGAGCGACTGCAGAATATAGTCCCATTCCAGCCTGTCGTAGGCTTTATCAAAATCGATCTTGAGGAAGACCACATCTTGTTTAGACTCATTTGCAAATTCAAGACCTTCCCAAATATCTATAATGGTTTCCAAAATAGACCTGCCTTTGATGAAACCTTTTTGGTCCTCGCTTAGCCACGCTCTCAAGTGGCAAGAGATTCCGTTGGCAATGACTTTGGCGATGATCTTGTATCCTGTTTGGAGCATCGTAATAGGATGCCAGTTCTCTATTCTGTTCTTTTCCCCTTTTTTGTGTATTAACTTGATAATACCATTGTTGAGACAGGAAGGAAGTGCACCAAAATTGAGCGCCTCTTGCCAAACCAGACGAAGAGGGGTGGCAACCACCAACTTGAAGGATTTAAAGAACTCATTAGTGAGCCCGTCGGGTCTCGGGCTTTTACCGGGAGGGAGGGCATCAATGACCTCAATGATTTCCGCTTCAGAGATAGCGACATGTAGCAGGGAGCGAAGGTTGAGTGGTATCCTGCGGGTGGAAACCCTAGATATGGCTGCCATACAGTCCCTTCTATGGTGGGAGAGGGGGTTTGAGGTCCCCAGGAGTCTCGTGAAGTGCCCTTCAATGATCCCAAAATTATCTTCTTCTGAATTGCATACATTGCCATTTAAGTCTAGCAGTAAGGGGATCGATTCTCTGTTATGTTTCCTTTTAAGGATACGGCACATCTCTTTGGTGGGTTTGTCGGCTTTGCCAGCCCACCACCTTGAAGAAAATTTGCAAATTTTTCCTTTGTATTTCTTCCTCGTATCTCAACAACGCTCTGATTTTTCGAAGACCTTTCTGGGCTTGAGATTTTCCTTTGTTCACTTCCTCCTCGAGCCTCCAGAGTCTGTGGTAAAGAGCTTCCCTGCGATAATTGATTTGCATCATGGTTTGGTTTGGATAATTGATTTGCATCATGGTTTGGTTACTAAATCATTGTGTATTTTCTCCTAGGTTCTTGATTTTTATGTGTGAACGCTCCTAGCTCAATTTTCTTGTTTGGTAACTCACAAGCCACATGCATATAGGTTTGCATATCCAAGAGATGTTGACCAATCACCATAGGGATCTCATAAATATACATGCTTTTTAAATTCCTCAATCTTATAACATTCCTACTCCAACCATCTACATTCACTACAACATTAAGAGCATTTCTTTAATGCATACTCCAAGGTGACACAATACTCTCTTTCGATTTTCATCATGATTTCCTCATTGAAAACATGTCTTTCCATGTATTTACATGTAGCCATACCTCTTGTTCATTGTGGGAATCACTACAATCGTCAATTTTTTTGTGAGAGACCATTCTTATCAATTTATCAATATGTTTAATTCCTAAGCTAGGTCTTTCACTACTTAGATGCCTAAAAAAAGCTTTACATGTCCCAATTGACTTGAAAGCCTCCCATGGAATAGTTGAAATCTCAATCCCTTTTAGTAGTAAGCCCACCTAAAGCTTCTTTTTTTAACTCTTTTCATGTTGATTATGCATTTCAAAACTTTTCTAACTCAAATTACTCACTAGAAACCGATAGAAGAATCCAAAATGAGGCCAATTCTACAAAAAGAAAGAATAATTCCCATTAAAAGCTATAGCTAAAAAAACTACTTCCTTAAAAGAACATGATTTCTCGATGTGGGAGGGAACCTACAAGTTTTCAAAAGCTTGATTTTGGATGGGAATTCTGTTGGAGTTAGACGTCTGCGGAAGCACGCGAACAACACAAGGAAGAAGAAGAAGCTTGGAGCACAACACACAAGACTGAATGTATTACTAGAGAATGTACAAAGATAAGTAGCCCATTAGGGCAATAGGCGTATATACAAGCCGGGGGAAAAAAACCTCCTAAAGAGGGAAAAAAGTGCCCCGACAGTCCTAGAGTGTTCACACACATCACTACCTAAATATATCAACAAATCCCCCCTCGGAGTGATGCGGTGAACAAGGAGCTGGCACTCATGTATAAGGAAGTGCCAAGCTATGTGGAAATCACTCCACAAAAGGAAGTAAGCCCAAAGCTTTGCGGAAAGCTTCAAACTTCTCCCTAGGCAGAGCCTTCGTGAAAAGGTCTGCAATGTTCTCCTGCGTGGGCACATATGCCAAGCTGATCTCCCCAGCAGAGAACCTCTCCCTGACATAGTGATAATGCACCTCAATGTGCTTAGTGCGAGCATGGAACACAGGGTTCCTCGCAACTGCCAATGCACTCTGATTGTCAGTGAAGATGGTGGTGGCAGAAGACTGGCCAACACCCAAATCAGCCATAAGGCGTCTGAGCCACACACACTCAACAGTCGCTGTGAAAGCTGCCCTATACTCAGCCTCACAACTGGAAGTGGCCACAGTAGGCTGCTTCTTGCTCAACCAAGATATACATGAGCTACCAAGCATGAAGCAAAAACCACTGGTGGACACACGAGTGTCATAGCAACCAGCCCAATCTGAGTCAGAAAAAGCATGCAAATCTGGCGGTAGTGATCCCCCCTTGGGATAAAACAACCCAAGTAGTCGAGTACCACTCAAGTAGCGAAAGATGCGCTTAACCGCTTTCCAATGCGTGACTCCTGGGCAATGCATAAACCTGCTCATCTGTGAGACAGCAAACTGAATATCTGGCCGAGTAATGCATAAGTAAATCAAGCATCCAACAGCCTGCTGATAGAGAACAGCATCAAATGCATCTCCAGCATCATGAAGACTCAATCATAAACCTGTCTCCATAGGAGTGGCAATAGGCTTACAGTCTTCAAGGCCAAAACGCTGCAATAATGTGTCAATATATTTCGTTTGACACAAAGCCATTCCACCATCAACTTGCATAAACTGAATGCCCAAATAGTGATGCAAATGCCCCAAATCAGACATCTCAAATGAGGCATGCAAATCAGCCTTGAAATCAGCAATATGCTTCTCAAGAGGACCAGTGAGCAGCATGTCATCTACATAGACAACAATGATCAAAAGCACATCATTAGCACGCTTAACATATAAGGTGCTTTCAGTTGGACTGTTCTCAAAACCATGTGCAATCAGATAGGCATGTATTTTCTCATACCAAGCACGTGGTGCTTGCTTTAAACCATATAACGCCTTCTTTAACCTGCACACCTGGTTTTCATGCCCTTTCTGCACAAAGCCACGGGGCTGAAAAACATACACTTCTTCATGCAAGTCACCATTCAGAAATGCTGTTTTAATGTCCAACTGATGTACATTCCAACCATGATGGGCTGCAAGTGCACAAATGCTCCGAACAGTAGTCATACGGCATGTAGGTGCAAAGGTCTCATCAAAAGCAATGCCTCTTTCCTGCGCATAACCCTTTGCAACAAGCCTAGCCTTATACCTGTCAACTGTACCATCAGGTTTACGCTTCAGCTTGTATACCCACTTAGTGCCAATGGCCTTCTTGCCAGGAGGCAAGTCACATAAAGACCATGTACCATTCTTCATTATAGCATCATATTCAGATTGCATAGCAGCCATCCAATTTTCTGAATTTTGTGCTTCATCAAAAGAAACTGGCTCATTCTCATCACAGAGACTAGATGCAGCCATAGCATAGCAATCTGATGCAAAGGAGGCACTATGAGAGCCTGAACGAGTACGATATGACAAAGCTGCATCTAATTTGCTATCACGCAAAGTCTGCACCATCCATTTTGGCATAGTTTTTGCCTGCTCAATATCAGCTCTCTCATCAACAAGTGCATCATGTAAATCTGCATCAGAAATGGAATGATCTGCATCATCATATGAAACCTGCAAAGGCTGAGAAGTTGCCTCATTAGGACCAGCACTAGCCTGTCCACCTGTAAAAAGAGGCATCAAAGTATCATACATGTCTTTGGAGCTAACAGATGTCTCCTTAGTACATGAAAGCAATGGCTGAATAGCATCTTCCACAAAGACAACATCACGGCTAACAAGAATGCGTTTAGTCTGTGGATGATACAAACGATAGCCTTTACTTTCAGAATTGTACCCAACAAAAATACATTTTACTGCCTTATCATCCAATTTTCTGCGATGTTGTTCAGGCACTAATGCATATGCCAAACAACCAAAAACACGCAGATGAGCAACAGATGGCTTGCGGTCATGCCAAGCCTCATATGGAGTGATAGACTACAACGCTTTAGTGGGACACCTGTTCAGTACATATGCTGCAAACATGACAGCCTCAAGCCAGAAACTATGTGGTAAAGCCTGACTTTTGACCATGCACCTCGCCATCTCCATGAGTGACCTCTTCTTTCGTTCAGCAACTCCATTCTGTTGAGGTGTATACGGCACTGTACACTGGTGTTTTATCCCACGTTCAGCCAAAAATGCATTAAAATCTGAAGACATATATTCCCCCCCTCGATCAGAATGGAGGGTGCCCATTTTACATGCTGACAGATTTTCAGCTAAAACCAAAACCTGTTTGAAGCACATGAACACTTCGGACTTTGCTTTGAGTGGATATACCCATGCATGCCTGGAAAAATCATCAATGAAAGTCACGAAGTAAAGGTAATTTCCAAAAGAGGGTGTCTGCATAGGACCACAGACATCACTATGTACAAGCTGCAATTTCTGCGTAGCCCGAACTGAACCATCTTTTGGAAAGGAAGAATGCTGCATTTTGCCCAAAATACAGCCTTCACAAACATGTTTTCCAGGTGCCTCAAGTTTGGGCAAAGAGGACACCATTTCAGATTTCTGCAGGCGTAACAAACTAGCAAAATTCAGATGACCAAAGCGTGCATGCCAAAGCTTTGCATCTGACATAGCCTGAGAATCATGAACTGCACATGCCGAATCATTCACAGATCTTTCATAGTCTATGAGCTTATACAGCCCACGACATAAAATGCCAGAAGCAATAATCACATCGCCATTTGAGAGATCATGGACTGTACACCTGTCATCAACAAATTTCACAACCAAGCCAATCTTGGCTAATGCAGAAACTGATAACAGATTCTTTTTGATCCCTGGCACAAATAAAGCATCTGACAAAGTGAAAGAACTACCATCAGCAGTAGTCAGAATGATCTTACCAACTCCCATAACAGGATAAGAGGAGTTATTGGCGCATGTGACAGTATTCCCTGTAGGAGCAGGCTCAAGTGAAGAGAAGAAACTGCGCTGCGAGGTAATATGTTTGGTCGCCCCACTGTCAAAGTACCAAACATCTGAGTCTACTGCAGACATGCACTGATCATGAGAAGATGGGTCAAAACTGCAGACAGTAGTAAACGCCCATTCTTCTTCCTGCACAAGATTTGCAGACTCTGTTTTTGGTGTAGAGGCCTCTGCAACAACCATTCCAGCCTCTTTCTTCTTTGCCTCTTTAGCAGCCAGTTTTGGACAGTTCTTTATAATATGATCATTTCCTTTACAGTACTTGCAGAACAATTTATGCTTTTCTGATTTCTTCTCATCTTTATCCTGGTTCTTCGATTGTGCAGCATTTGCTGATTTCTGCTTACTAGTAGAAGAGCTCCATTTTCCTTTGCCCTTCTGACTAGCCAGGAAAGCTTGATCTGCAACACGCATAATGGACCTGTTCTGCCTGGACTGATCTTCCTGCAACAGAACAGAGACTAATTCCTCAAATGACAAGGCATTCGGATTGCCTTTCATCATCAATCGAAGAGTAGAGGCAAAACTCTGATATGAATCAGGAAGGCCATTTAAAACGGTCTGCACAAGTGAGCTATCTGGTATAACCTCATCAGCAGAAATCAATTGTTCCTTCAGGTCTTTGATCTTTGTAAGAAAACTATCCATCGAATCACCTTCATTCATGTGCTCACTCTCCAACTGTTTTCGGAGGTAAGCAACACGAGCCTTATTCCTAGCCTGGTACAAAGTGGTAAGTGTATCCCAAGCATCCTTTGATGTTCTACAAGAGCGAATGTGAGGAATAATGGCACGTTTGACAGACAAAGCTATCAATGCATGTGCCTGGGCATCTCTGCCATCCCAACGAATCTGCTCTGCAGTAGGTGCAACAGAAACAGCAGCACGAATAGGAATCTGCGGAATATCATCTTCGACACTATCTTCATCAGCTCCAATACCTGTATTTGCAGTACCTGTCGTTACAGGTGTAACAGGACGTCTTTCAACACCCTGCACAATGTTCCACAATCCTTTTGCAACCAGTACATGTCGCATCATATAAGCCCATAATGGGTAGTTGGTACCATCCAACTTATCCTCAACAGCCAACATACGGAATACATCACTGCTTTCAGCCATGGCCGGTGACTAAAATACCTTGATGCAGAAAATTGACTGTATCTCAAAAAGTTGAACAGAACTGCCCAGACGAGTTCTGCTAGACCTGTAGCAGACTTCGAGATGCTTAAACTGGCGAACAGAAACTAGTATATATCTTTGGCACAAAAGGACGAAATAGCCTGCACAAGCACTGTGATAGTGCGTTCGGAGGCCGAAACGAGCTCAGATCGCGATTTCGGCACAAATAGAGCGAAGCAGTTTTGATCTCGGAAACACCCTGAGTATGCTCACCAAATTTTGTGCGAATCTGAGACTGCAAACGGAGGAGTGTCGACGGCGCCCTAGAAGAAGCGACGACCTGCTCTGATACCAATTGTTGGAGTTAGACGTCTGCGGAAGCACGCGAACAACACAAGGAAGAAGAAGAAGCTTGGAGCACAACACACAAGACTGAATGTATTACTAGAGAATGTACAAAGATAAGTAGCCCATTAGGGCAATAGGCGTATATACAAGCTGGGGGAAAAAAACCTCCTAAAGAGGGAAAAAAGTGCCCCGGCAGTCCTAGAGTGTTCACACACATCACTACCTAAATATATCAACAAATTCATGATTTATCAAGAATACAATCTATCTAAAAAGTATCATCTTCTTGACCGTGATCTAAAGTGCAACTTTTTTATGTGGATGGGAAGTCATAATTTCAAAAAAATAAGTTTCAAGGGGGTGGGAAATTATGATTTCTCTAACATGTGATTACCTAGGGAACCATGATTTTCCTAATCGGAGCACGTGCAAGTTTTCTCATACAATTTCCCTAACATGAGAAACTGTTTCTCAAAAGTATGATTTCTTGCACATAAGTAAATTGTAATTTGGCCTAAAATCCTTGCAAAATAAATCTTTTTTTTTTGCAATACTTTTTTAGGAACTATGGTGCTACATTCCATAGATCCCATATTCATCAATAAAACTTGAAAATTGTGAAGAGATGGATAGGTATGTGCTTGAAGATGAAGAGGTGTTGCAAAATCCTTGATCTACACCAGCCAAATGAACTCCAGGAGTATGTGGTGGGCCCTTTTAGCTTGCCAATGGATGTATTAGACACCCTATGTACCTTGGAATATCACTCTTAAAAAGATAGATCAAAACAGATAAGTTGGAGTTAGCTCAGAGGTGAAGAACTTGCTATTTTGCTTCATACACCTGCCTAGTGTTTTGCATAATTCTCTAAGCATAGCAGCAATTAGCTTAATTCCTCTTGGGGAAGTCTAGTTAACTTAAAGAGCTAAGTTTCAAGAGTAATGTCATTAAAAATAATGAACCACACACTGAGAATGATGTTTAACAACTGATGACATCATCCCGATTTTCATGGGCTGCTATAGTAATGAGACCAGTGACCAAAAAAATGAACATAACTCAAGATTTAAGAATTCAATGATTATGAAAATTTGTATGCTTATAATAGACCGTATTCTGAATCTAACAAGCTTTAAAGCATTGAATTTGGGTAAGTAAACACTGAGAAACAGCTCTGAGAAGATGAGTAAAAAAGTCGAGTACCTGATAGAGAAGTGAAAATGCACAGATAGTGTTGACTTCAACTGAACATAACTGAAGATTGCAATACCCAAATGAAATGAAACTTGATGCAAATATAGTAGACTTATAGAGCTAACTTTAACAAGTTAAATCACTGAAAATGATGCACCAAGATCAGAGAAACCATCTCTGCAATCTGACTGAGAAAACTAAGAGATATGGCAGTGAGTAGTACACTTCACAAGAACATGGAAATATGAATTCAAATGATCATGAAAATGAAAGTATATTGCTTGTACAATACAATGGACTTACTGATACATATGTGTGCGTTGGAATCACACCTTGATATGGCATAAAGCTCAGCTCTTGGAGGTCTTCACATAGGTCTCTCTAACCACGACTAAAACTGCCATCTATTTATAGTTGAGTTTGGGAGGCTAACTTCGCTCAATCACTCTCCAATCAATCAGTTATTGATTTGATTCTCTATTTACCACAAATCACGAATTTGTGACTCCTCTCCCTTTTTGACCAAGTGGACTCAACCACTTAAGATTCTTTCACTTTTACATTAAGTAAACTCTTCAAATGTTACAACAGGTAGTTCACAAGTGAACTTTACATTGTCTTCATTTTAAGGATTCTTCTATGAATTTGTGGGACTCAAGCCAATACTTAGGCTTGTCATAGACTTGATCCAACAAAAATAACCCTAATTCCCTTATAATTGGGAAATAATTATTTCTAAATACTAGTTTCTTTGTATATACTACTCAAAAGCACCTAAAGATTAACTGGAATTTTACTCAGTAATAAAGCTTCAAGGTTATTCATTGTATCCATCCATCTTCAACTTCATTTGCAACCTATTTTTGCTTCCAATATGTGTATCCAAATCTTCAAAGGCTTCATCCTAGGCAATGATGCCCAACAATGGTGTTGTAGATCCATGAATGTGAAAAGGACCTCATCATGGCTTCAAGTGGTTGAGCTTGACAACATTGTTAATTGTCAAGTTTGAATAGTGACCCAATCAAAGGCACAAAGACTCATACATGCACCACAATGATCGAACTCATTTATTAAAGCCTAGAGAGAAATTTATCCTCGATTGTCTCTCAACCTATTAAGGATGCCCCTTTCACATATCATTATGATCTCAATAATAAGAGCTACTCATTCTCGTGAAAATCACACCAAAAGCTTTCTGATAGAAAGAAAATTCATGTTGTTTATTTGCATTGAAATATGAAACCTCATTGTTCCATCAGTAAAGCTCAAATCACACACACTGGGGCTAAACAAAGGTGTTTCATAACTAGATAACCATCAATGGAACACTCATTCCACTTAAGAGATAGAAAGAAACAAGCAAGATGATGATGCAAGAGAGGATAGAACACAAAATCATGAGAGGAGATCTTGGAACAAAATTAGCTAGTATCTTTTTTACCATGAACTCTCATTGAGCTTTATGCCAAAATTTGTGCCCATTTGCATGAGTCACATGTAAATGCCTGTTGTAGTTGAAAATAGTTTTAGAGTGCTAGTTTACCTTCTTCAACTACTAATGCATAGGTAATCTAAGCTAGAAAGAATATATAAGTTGCCAAAATTCTCTTCAAAGCTTAGATGCCTCACACCATATTAGTGAAAACTACACGATTAATAATATAAATAAGTAAAAACTTTGGAGATAATCTTTCTCAACTTCACTTCATCTTTTCTTCATGTCTTCTTTATATCCTCCATGGTCTTCACTAATAGATATCATTTACATTTTAGAAGATATTCTATAAATACACATTTTTATGGACTCACACGAATGAGAATGATTATTTTCAACAAAGAGATGTAGCTCTTTCATGTTGATGCATGATTTCTAATTAAAAGATCCTTGGATTATTGAGGTATCGGCTGAAAAATCATGTTTATAAACAAATTCTTAAAGAAAAAAGAATTGGCTATTGCCCGAGAAGAGCATTCCAATGTCAGTGCTTCCTTAACATCAAAAAGAAATGTCAATTCGACATAAAGACTTTAGAAAAATCCTTTACTTGATTGCTTGGAAGATAAATTCTTGTCACTTCAAGTAACTTTCCGCTCTAAATTATAAACAAGGAAAAATTACAAGAATGCTAACGCTAGAGAGAATCACAAACAAGGTTTATAACCTTTCCATCCCCTTCATGGGGGAACCACTTGTTTTTAAATCCGTTGTTTTCTAGAATGAACATCATGTGGTGCCTAAAGAGGGGATATTTCTTACAATCATAGATCCTTTTTTCTAGATAGACTAGGGATTTCTCAATTAACCACTCTCTAGGAAGTGTGTCCAAGTTGATCGCACATCTTTCCTTCCAAATTTTCCACACCGCTTCACTCCTAATGGCATTCCACAGTGCAGACTAGCAATTGATTGCTCCACTAAGTAGAGCTTGTTTCCAATCAACTTGATGAGGTAGCAAAAGGAGATTGCGAAGGCATTGCCAAGTCAAAATGCTCTTAAGATAGGAAAAAAGAGGTGACCACCCATGCCTCCCTACCACTAGAGCATCTCTTAACTGTGAGCGAGCACCATAAATATTATTGACTTTGACATTAGTATGAATCCCACAGTCAAGAATTTTCCACATTAGAACCTCTCGATGAATGGGTGCCATAGATCCTTGAACTTGAATTCCCATGAGCATTTCAAACACTATTGAAACTAGAAGCATCATCTTGTCTTTTATCTACGACTAAGTTACTAGAAGCATGCTCATCCCTCTTCTCCTAAGCTTTCCATTTTTTGACAATCTGAAATATATTGACTGGGTTTCTTGCTAGACTGGGTTTCTTGCTAGACTGGTTTTCTTGCAGTAAAAACTCTCTCTCTCTCTCTCTCTCTCTCTCTCTCTCTCTCTCTCCCTCCCTCCCTCCCTCCCTCCCTCCCTCCCTCCCTCCCTCCCTCCCTCCCTCCCTCCCTCCCTCCCTCCCTCCCTCCCTCCCTCCCTCCCTCCCTCCCTCCCTCCCTCCCTCCCTCCCTCCCTCCCTCTCTCTCTCTCTCTCTCTCTCTCTCTCTCTCTCTCTCTCTCTCTCTCTCTCTCTCTCTCTCTCTCTCTCTCTCTCTCTCTCTCTCTCTCTCTCTCTGATTTTTAGAATTATGAACTTTGAGTCGAACCTGATGTTGAAGCTGATTTTTAACTTCGAGTAAACTTGGGCTTCAGTTTCCGTTGTTTTCTTTTAGGAAGTATAGGATACACAAGATAAGATCCAAAAAGCCAATTTTTTCTTGTTCTCTTTGCTTGAAGTTCATCCTTGAAATTCTAGAAGGGTCAAGGATTGTTGACTACCTCTCATAGATAAGTCCAATGATGTAAGGAATGAAGGACATTGATCTAGAAGTAATTTGAGTGTGATGTTAACTATCTTGTGGTCTTCAATCCCTTCATCAATGTTGATCGACTAATCTTTGATATCAGATATCTTTGTAAAATTTCCTTGCATACTTTGATCATCACACACTATCAAAATATGTTGCTCTCTTCTTAGAATTAAAGCCCTTGCTAAATTGTGAGAAAAGAACAAATACTCTATAACTTATTGAATGTCTTAGTGATTTGATAAGATCTTATATGATGAATAATTAAAGACTCGAGTGAGTCAACCAAATGTTTTTGTAATACCAGTAGGTGTAGTAGCTTCTTCTTAAGTATATGATGAAGACAATTCCTATAAAATCTCTATTTCCTCTTTAATTTTTAAGAACTTGACCTCCAAATTTGAAGAGTTTTGAAAGATATGATCTCATCATTTTAAAAACCTTCAAGCGTGCTATCTTAAGATAGGAAACCAATGAAAATAGTCTCTAGCTTCATACATGGTGTTCAAATGTACAAAAGGTGCAAAAAAAATATGGCATAAAAATACAAAAGATAAGACAATGAAATAAAGTACAAAAAGGGGGTAAAAATCACAATAAACAAAGTGCTACTCATCTACACAAGAAATGATGTACCCAAATATTGCAAATGCACAAGAAACAAACATGCAAAGATTGGGAAGATTGGACTAATTATGCAATAGAACAAAACGCAATCACCAAATGCAAGAAAACTGTGTATTTACAAGCATAAAAAAAGTACCAAAAGGAGAAAAAGTACAAAAACTCAAGCACTAAGGCTCAAAGTTATAGTAAGTAGTCTTGAGTGCATACAAATACACAAAGATATGTACCATCACATACACTAACAAAAACACAAAGAAAAAGTTTTAAACTAACTATGCTTGAACAAAACAGACAACTAAACTAATGTGTGCATAACAAACAACCAAACAATTGACTTCTCAAGTGTGGATGATTTTCAATGAAGGACAAAGAGGATTTATAACTTCTTTCCATCAATTTTATCTTTGTAAAACCCTGATAGGTTGGTCCAAAAAGTGCTCCAAAAAGTGATTTTTCTCTATCATTTAGCTCATGTAGCATTTACATATTCTTTAAGCATGTTATAGCATTTTGTTCATTTCCATCTATATCTCCTACATGTTCTTTAAGAATGTTATATCATTTTGTTTGTTTCCGTCTGTATCTCCTACATGTCCTTTCTTATTGTTTATAATCCTTCATAGTCAATCTTTCATTATCTCTAATTCTTGCAATCTTTATCAATATGGTAGAAAATCATAGGTTAATGATTCATGATTCTTTCTTTTCGAGTTTACTTGAACTTTTAACTCGATAAAATTATAATTCTACAAAAAAATGTTTTAGTTTCATAGCAAAGAGATTGTGTTGTCATTATTTTTCAAGTGATTGTAGTGAAGTAACAATGCTGGCACATCAAATCCTAAATATGACATGGAATAGTATACGAGAATGTAGCTGGAAAATGAGCAAAAAAGAGATAAAGAAAAGAATCAAAAGTTTTATTGTAGTAAGCAAGATACAATGATGGCATCACCCACTCTTGCACTTTCACAATCGGAGCTTAGATGACAATCTAGCAAATTCTAGATGAAGAGATTACAAAATAGAGGTATATTAGCTCAACTCAATATATGGACTAGTGCAAATCCATATATAAATAGGCTAATGAAGAAGAATTGCATTTCACGGATGGCTATACATGGCGATAATACGTGGGCTTCCACCATTTGGATAGTTTTCCTCTACCCATACATAGATGATACATGGCATCCACTAAATGTAAAACTGATAAAATGACTTCATATCTTTTTTACATGTTTGGCCAGATGTATTTTGAATTACTTTGGGGTCATCGAGAGGCCTTACCATCAGCCCCTAAGGGATGGACCACCCCTCAACCTCCTACTTAATGGTGAGATCGCCCCCCCCCCCTCGCCCACCCTCCCCCCTTATCTCCCAAGTCCATGTCATGAAGGAAGATCTTAATAAGGGGGAAGTGCATGTTGTTTTTTTCTTCCAAAAGGGGAGTTCGGCCTCGGCATACTCTCCTGGACTTTAATTAAGAGAAGAAAAAAAAAGGTACCAGGGAATGGGACTAGTACCCTTTGGGGCCCTCAAATCCCACAAAGGAGGGATAGAGCTTGCACATCTAGAACGTGTTACAAAGGAGGTTTATAACTCTCTCATCACCCTCATGCAAGGCCCACTTTGGTTAGAGCTTGTTGGTCTCTATGAAAAACACTTTATGGTGCCTAAATGGTGGGGACCTCTTGCAGTTAGAGACTCCGTTGCCAAGAAGGAATAGAGACTTCTCGATTGACCACTCTTTGGGTCCAGAATTGTATGTGCACCGCTCCTGCTAGATCTTCCAGAGGGCTTCCCCTCATACAACATTCCACACTGCCACTGAATAGCTGATCACTTTGCCCAGAAGCACTTGCTCCAGGTGAGTTGTTCCAATCGTTGCAAAATATTTGCAAGGGTCCGAGAGAGCAGGAGAGACTTGGGGCACGTGAAGAAGATGTGGCCCATATCCTCAATGTTGTGATGGCATCGCTTGCACCATGACGGAGCCCCACAAATTTTGCGTGTGTGTATGTGTATGTGTATGTATATATGCGACAAGGCAACTCAAGCAAAGGTAGTCAAGGAAAGGAGGGACCACAGCCATTAGGTGCTAGTACCTCACAACTCTTGACAAGTGATGGCTCTAGAAATTGATAACTCATGAAAAGTCTAGCACATGTAATTGCCGAAGCCATGATAAATTTAGACAGCTCCTCCATTTCTTTTGTAATAGACTCCTAAAATATCCCCCCACCTCTTGTCTATCTCTCTAAGTTATGGTGACTTTCCATGCCTTTCTATCTATCTAGGTGACTTTCCATCCCAAAAGTTCTCTCTACTAGGCAAGTATGCAACCCAATTGGGGCAACTTCCTAGCCTTCTCTCTCTAATCTAGGTGACTTCCCATCTCATTAGTTTCTTTGTCTTAGGTGAGTATCCCAAAACTACTTGGACAACTTACCAACCTTCTCACTCTAGTCTGGATGACTTCCCATCTCAATGTTTTCTCTCTCCTGGATGAGTATCCCAACATTATTCTCTCTATCCTAGGAAACTTTCCAACCACCTCTCTCTAGACTAGGAAAATTCCCATTCTTCTCTTCGGTGTGGATTCCAACCTTTTCTTCTCTAACTTGATCAATTTCTTCAAGAAAATATCTTATTCTTAACTAGAAGTTTCACCCAAAATGGTCCATGGCACACATTAGAACCCAAAGGGAGAGCTAGTTGAGCCCTAAGAAAATACCTATCAAAAGGTACAATAGAAGAAGGAAGGACCTTTATTCAACACTAGCTAGAGGCTCATCCTCTTTCAGACGATTGGGGGTAGTCTTCCATTTAGAAGAAGAAATCAAGTCTTTGGACACCTCTAAGAAGAGTCTTGTTGTGTTTTACAAGGAACAAGGTAATAAAATAGACAAAATGGCAAAAGAACTCAACCTTTTGTCTCTGATCAACATCAAATTTTCCTCCTTCCATGGTGATACTCACAACGACCCAAAAGACTACATGCAAAGATTTCTTTCAACATGCAAGAGGAGAGGTCTACAACAGAGGCAAGATGCATTTTGGCCTTATCTCCTTCTACACTTGAAGGACTATCTGATAAGTGGTCCAATCAGTATGGTAAAGAACACTTTCAAACATGGGAGGCATTGAAAACAGAATTCAGTAGCATTTAGGCTAGGTAACTCCACACAATGAACTCTTAATGAATTAGAAAACCTTAGGGAATATTTCTCAAAGCTTATGACAAGGGCAAGGTCATTGGTTGCAAGGTTACCAAATGCACCATGTGACTTCATGATCAAGAAGTGGGTGGAAAAATCTCTTCCAAGAACCACCCAACAAAAGCTTTGAGAGCTTCTACGAACAAATGCCACCCTAAGAGAATTTGAAGTTGTGGCCACCGAGATAGATGAAGCGGCCACCAAGATAGATGAAGCGGCCACCAAGATAGATCCCTTACCAAGGTAAGGGATCTTATGTGAATGAGGACATTGTAGTAAAACTAAAGAAATAGTTGGAAACTTGAAAACTTCAAAAGTGCTTGGGAGATGAGACAAGCACTTCAAACAACCTCACATAGATACGAGAAAGGTTGGAAGAATGAAGAGGCTCGAAAGAGGTACGAACTGGGCTTTGGTGTTCTCTATGCTCAAGCCAAGGGCACACATCCCATGACTTCCCTAGGTAGGTGACCTACCACTCTATAGAAAAGAAGATTGTGAGGCTAAGTATTGTTACTTCTTTGAAGGGTTTGGGAGCCCAAAACCTAATGCAAGGGCAACTAACAAATGTTCAATGTGTAGGTGCAGGTTAGTCTTCTCACTTAGGGTAGCCCTCCCCATTGTAGGAACATTATCAATCACCACCTTCTAGACCAACCAAGGCCAATATATAATAGGGGGCAAAACTCCACAGAACCATCCTCCTAGGCTCATCATGTGCTTCTATTGCAGCAAATTAGGGTACTTCTAGAGTAAGTGCTCATTACCCAAAGACAAGAATTTCCCCCATTTTAAAGATCATTACACTAAAGACTGCCCAAAGTTAGCTCTACCTACTAGCAATCAACATAATTCACGTCCTTTGCATATGATCAAAGTAACCATTAATGAAGGCACCACTAAATCCCCAAGCACTCGATTGGTCCAACTTGAGGAGCTCCTATGGAGTTCTGGCAAAATCAGAACGTAGCAACAAAGCAAATTATGGGTAACTCTTCCAACCCAAAAGATCTAAGTAGAGAAAGAACTGAAGGCATGAAATCAAGGACAATGAACATATTGAAATGATGAGGCCTCTATTAAGAAAGAAGTATGTACATCTAGAAGAAGCCCGAGAAAAGGAACAAAATGATTTGTTTTTAGAGCATTCCATAGATAAGGCTCACGTACATTCAAAGAAAAACTTACAAAAATTTCATATAGGCACTACTTCCCAAGCTTACCATCTCACTGTAGTCAAGTTTTTGCGAAACACATAACAACATGTATCATTACATGACTTATTGACTAAGAGTGCTATTTTTTGGGGGGAGTTAGTAGCTTCCATCAACAGATTAAGCCCCACCTTCACTTCAAGTGGCTGGAAAGCCCCTATTCATATTTCTTCTCATTTTCCCATGGCTTTAGCTTATACTTTCGAACTTTCCTCCTCAGTGCCTCTCGCTAATTATAAGAGCCCTAGCCCAAATGTAAGCATTAATGGAAGAAAGCTTGCCATGGCAATAGTAAATTGAGGATCAAGCATTAACCTTATGCTAGAGTATACACAATGATCATGCTTAATCTCAAGCCATCCAAATCTTCTCACTTTACAATTACATTAGCATACCAAAGAAAAGTGAGTCCTCTAGGAAGTAGAAAAGGTACAACTTATAGTAAAAGTGTTTATCTTTGTATTAGACTTTGTGATTATCGCTCTATCATGAGTGAAGATGGATTTCACCTCCTCATATGGAGGCCATAGCTCCAGCACAATAAAGTTGTGCGTGACTGGGGAAGTGATACCATGTGGGTAGCCAATCTAGATGCAGTCATGATGCAACTTTATTTGGAAGGAAGCATGGACAAGGTCGTCGGGACCTCATAAATAATTATTTACCAAGAATAGAATGCCCCAAATATTGAACGTACAAACTTAGGCCACATGCAAGCTCCTACATTGGGGAAAGAAAGCATACAAGGAGCAACTAGGATGACTAACCATGACTATAGTGGGTCTACCATTTGGGCAACTTCTCCCCTAGGCCACTAAAACCTAGGCCACTGCTCCACCTCCCTTGGAGACTGAAAGCTGGTCGGAGGGATGGATGCCATTCTAGATGGTTGGGCCACCTAGTTGAGCACCTTCTTGGGTGACCTATCCACCTGCTTGGGCTACTTCCATGACTTCTTGGGCGCCTAAGTCGGCCTCTAGTACAGCCAATCCATAAGCATTTCAAGACTTAAAAAGAAGCCTACCACAAAATTAAGGTTAAAATTCACGAGCATAATAATATCTCAAAAAAATGACCATTGAAGATTTAGAAAAATTAATGGAATGGCTAGATGATATACAAAATGTCTTGTGTTTTATGGTTAAGGTCGCCGAAGAACAAGAACTTATTGTAGAATTGGTTGCCTTAGGAGATTTCGCTAAATATCAACAACGAGGCAGAGCTACACATAATGACAATACTACACATGACAACGATAATCCGACCAATGAAGACCACCAAGTAAACGCACCTAACACTGATTCTATATTTCCAATGGGGGAAATTCCACCTACCTAGATATAGGAAAAGAAGAAAGCAATAGAAACTGATGACACTTCCTCTTTCAGAAAAGTGTTTTTGATCAAGTGTGAGACATCCAATGAGTTGATACAACTGTAACCAATAAAGGAGGTCAATATAGGAGGCAACAACAACCCCAAATATCTCCTTTTTATTAAATGCTTATGGGACTACCATGTCTTACTTGAGGAGATACTTTCATTTATGCATAAATTCAAGGATGTATTCATGTGGAGTTACAAGGACCTAATAGGAATACCTCAAGAAGTTGGCATCCATACAATTCCACTTGTCCCAAAGGACCACCCTATCCGAGTAAAATATCGGTTGAATACTTGGTAAAATATATAGGAATACTTCGTAAAATATGTATGTTGCAGCAATCAACAAGGAGATCAAAAAGAGGAGGAAACTAGCATCATAGTCCTAGTGGAAGACTCCAAGTGTTTGTCCTCAATTATCATAGTCCCAAAGAAATAATCAAACAACATACGATCATGTGTGGATTTTCGCACCTTGATCAGAGCCATTGTACTTTGAAGGCTTTCCCAATCTCTTATCTAAATAGGTAATAGAAGATGTAGCTTGCTACGCTCTCTATAGTTTAATGGATGGTTCAGTGGCTACAATCACTTAATTATCCATGTTGAGGACCAACCAGAAATAGTATTCATCATGCCTTGAGAAACTTACATTTACACAAAGATGGAATTTGGCTTATGACATGCACTGGCTACCTTCAACAAAATAGTGTACGCCATCTTTGGTAGCTTCTCTTAAAATTTATCTGCATTCATGGATGACTTCTTAGCATTTTCAAGAGCAGCATGCACCAAAGCAATGGAGAACATCCTTAACCACTTATGATAGCTATCATAAGTGTTTGGGCATTATAGGAAAACAAGGCTCATGTTGAACCCTAACAACTTCTTGGTAACTCAAGGAACATTGCTTGGACATGTGGTATCAACCCAACAGGTGGCTCTCGATCTTGATAAGATATTTTCCATCATATAGCTTCCAAGCACAATAAGTGCGGGAGGTCCAAAGCTTCTTAGGGCACACATGCTACCTTAGGAAATTCATATACATGTATTCTAAAAATTAGAGGGCCACTTTCAAGATTGACAAGTACAAGTTTCTCGTTTCAATGGACCTTAGAGCAAGAATCCTTCATGTACTTAAAGAAGAGGCTCGCAGCAACATCCATTTTGGTTGCCCTTGATTGGTCCACCATTGTTCATGTACATGTAGATGCAAGCCTCACTGTAGTAGAGAAGTTCTAACAAGTAAAATGGTGTACACAAACTAGACCAGCTAGTCCACTATGCAAGTATGTTGTTGTCTAAACCCAAAAATTACAATAAAACCGAGAGAGAGTCCCTCACCATTGTCTTTGCATTGACAAAATTTAGGCACCAACTTTTGGTTGCAACTTTCACAATCATCACTAATCATCAACCTTTGAAATACTTGTTAAACAAACATTATATAGCAAGGAGAGTGTGGAGGTGGTTACTCTTGAATTTGACTTGAAATTGTGTAGAAGTATGAAAGGAAATATATCATTGTTGACCATCTTTCTCGAATCCGATACCCTTCTTAATCACCTAAGGATATTGATGATGAATTCCCAAATAATTCAATATACAAGGTAATTATTGCACCTACATGGTATGACGAGGTATTCCAATTTCTCGCAAGTGAGAAATTTCCCCTACATGAAAGAAGGAGAGTCCCAATTAAAAGCAAAAGTTTCATTATGGCAAATAACAATCTTTACAAAGTGGGACCTGATGGGATATACAAGAAATGTCTCCTGTCTCATGAGACTACCAATGTCCTTAAGTTGGCATATGTTGGAGAGTCTAGTGGGTTGTGGTATCCATACTTGTTCTGAGATGCAAACAACTTTGCCAAGGCATGTGATACTTGCCAAAGCGGGTTGTGGTATCCATACTTGTTCTGAGATGCAAACAACTTTGCCAAGGCATGTGATACTTGCCAGAGATGTGCATCTAAACCTACAAGACAAATACACCAACCCCTCAATATCTCCATGGCATTGCAACCATTCAAGCATTGGGGATCACTTTGTGAGACCTATCCACCTAATTGCATGCATATCAAATGCCAAATATCTTCTAGTAGTCACTGACTATGCGATGAAACGAGCCGAGGTAATAGCAACAAAAGATTATCTTTCAAAGCTACCATAGGTCATACACCATTTGAGTTGGTATATGGAGTGCAAGCAATCCCTTTGTTTGAGTTTTCATAGGGATCTTCTTGCATTGGGGAAGCATGAATACCAAGATGCACTGCTGCAATAGCATCAAACTTTATAAGCATGTAACTCCTAGAAGAGGAAAGGACGTTGGGTAATGACAAGCTCACATAGTATAGGAGAAGAGAGAGCCAATTCATGACACTCATCTTTGGCCTTCCAAAATTAAGAAAAACAATCTAGTCTTATTGTATCACCCAAGATTATTTGAGAAGAAGAATAAGAAGAAGCTCCTCCCACAATGGATTGACCCTTTTTGAGTACTTGAAATACTTTCCCAGGGGGCACTGCGCATAGCCACATTGGATGGGCAGAAGCTACCACTTTTCAACTAGTCCAAGTGAAGGTTCTATATAGAGCCATCTCAGTAGCTCCACTTGAACTGAGGCATCATATGTATATACTTGCACAAAGCTTGGTTTTGAACTATTAAGATGTTTTCTCTTTTGTACAAATGAATCCTATAGGCGATGGTGGTGGATATATCTTTAGGGGAAGTGATGTCTATTCAAAGAGAAAATAGACACAATAAACTAACAATGTGCCCCTTGATGGTAAATGGAATAGTTAGACAACACATTGTATGATGGAACAATAGAACAATCAAGATTGCACAAGCTTCCTTCAAACCACTAGTAGAGACATGACATTCACAAGGTGTATGAGTCTTGCAACTACAAAATAAGCAATGGAAAAGGAAACCACTCAAGTACACTAAGAATTACAAAACTCTATGTGCACAAAACCGAACTAGTCAAATTACAAGAGTTATTCAGTGTACAGTGGAGTAGCCATAACCCAACCCAAGAATAGGGAAACGCATTAAGAGATCCTCTAGAGAAGTAAGGGTGGCACTGAACCACAAGGATCACCGACTCCAAACCATGCTCTCCATAGAGGGACTCCTTGCACCCTTCCTCCTAGCACAAGATTTGTATAGTACAAGCTCTAATGATTCCTTTGGTATGTCCCTGACAGCCCCATGTCATTCCATATTGTCCTTATAATTAGGATTAGATAAGCTCGTTGAAGTCACCGATGGGCATATCTTGCCTTTTCATCATAGTACAATTGGAAGAACTATCTTAGACATTTTGTTTACATGGAAAATGAGGAGAAGAGAGTGGAGGAAGTTGTCCACATCCATGAGAGGGGTAAAGAGTAGCTTACATGAGTTCTTTTAGAGATTGCACAGGATATGCATCTAGGATCGTGAAGGTGCATGAGGAGAAGATATTCTACAAGAGAGATGCCATGGGAGAAGAGAAGAACGGGAGGAAAAAAAGCCACTTGGCACAACGGGATGCACGTACACTTGGTCTTGCATATCAGAGAGAGAGAGAGAGAGAGAGAGAAAGAGAGAGAGAGAGAGGTAATATATCAAAGGGTATACATCAAAAATTTATGGCGGGCTTCATTCACATACTGCATCCATTGCACCCAGTATAAAATTACTTCAGATATTTGAAATACAAAGTACTTTGAGTACCAAGCATGGTACCTTAAAGTGCATAGTACAATACCTTAAGGTACAAAGTACGTATCTTGAAGTACAAAATACCCTTTCAAGTACAAGAAATACACTCCAATCATTGGTAGGAGGAAGAACAAGTGGGGCTCTATAGATTTTTGCCACTAGAGGGCTCTTCTTCTCAAAGAGAAAAGATGAGAAGAGTAGAGATTGATAATACCAAAAAAAAATTGCATGCAATAATAGGAGATTTGCATGTGAGAATAGGAGACTTTCATGTTCATTTATGCCAAGCTACTATGGAGATACTACATGCCACAATTGAAGAGGAAAGATAACCAAGTGGAAGAGGAGGGGAAGAAAGAACATGGAGCACTCTTGAATAGCAACAATAAGAGAAGAAAGGATCGAGATGGAACAACCAATAAGGATTGCAACTAGGAGGAAGAGAAGGTGAGAGAGGAATAGGATTACAACCAAAAATGTAGAATATCTTCATGTTGACATTAAGACAAACTACGGGTTCTAGCTTCAACACTTCTCCTCCAAAATGCAATTTTTTATGTTTCAAAGTGACAAGAGCCATCTTCCATCTTGGAATACCAAAAATAATCCAACCTAAGAAATAATCCATGATAGGTGATATAAGAAAAATACTCTTTAGTGATGAGTTTGAATCAAGCCCCTTATTGTTCATCGGATAGGTATTGTTTGTTTGTTTGCAGCCACATCATGATGGCATCATTCTCATAGGCGAATCCATCTATCGCAAAGAAAGGCTCCTCCATTATATTCATATATATTGTGCAAAAGAACAAGCTTGGAATGTAGAGATAAATGTTCACCAAAGTCTTCCAATACAAGCAAAATGTCTATTTCAAGCCTCAAGTCTTTCAAGCTAGAAGACATTGTACACTGCAATGCTATATTTGCAAGTTTAGAAGATATTATATATTGAAATGATATATCTACAAGTTTTATTAGAGCTTCAAGAGGTGAATCTCCTCCTAATGTATCAAGAATTTTTACAAGCTTCCCCCTTCTTACAATCTCTCCACAAGATCAGGAAGCCCAATACCTAGCTTTCCAATCAAAAGCTTTAACATTAAGATACTTAAGGCACATATATCATCTTCAAAGCTTTCGACATCATCTTCAAAGCTTCTGACACAATCAAAGTGGTGATTAGGTAGAATATTTGCAAATTTTGCACATAAGTGGAGTAAAAGCAACACTATGGCCACTTTTATGAGTGAATCCGTTCTTGCAATAAGGCGATCCACAAGGCTTTCATTAGCCATAAATTTATACATGATACACCTCTCAAGACAAGTATTAAGCAAAGTAAGAAATGTGGATGCCGAAGGTGACTCAAAAGCTCTATCGTTCTATAGAAAGATTCACCAACATGTTGCCTATCTTTAGCTAATACCTTGATAGCATAAAGGATATGATGCATTTTGCCTTTGTACATAGGTCCATGTTGGCCCTCCCCAAGTTGTTCACAAGAACCATCTATTGCATTTTGTAGGTCCTGAAAACTATACTCCAAATATTGTTAGTCATGGGGGCAACTACTTCTGTCTTAACCTCTCTGAGCACATACCATCTTCTGCACATATGCCTTCACTGTTTCCTTCAAAAGTGCAAGCTTTACCTAAGTTTCCTAGTGGATAAAAACTCTCTCCCAATCTTATTTTGTCCTTGTGATCTTGGAAAGCTACTTCCAATGAAGCCAATGCTTCATTATATCTGGTTGCATCAATTGTTGCATGCCTCGTTGCACGGTTTGCTTCTCTAAGAGCTTTTATCCAATGTTTCTCACACCCCATAGCCTTCTCATAAGCAATTGCCAATAATTTCTTTGCCTGCCTTTTTCTGTCTCTGCTTCTAATCGCACCCTTACAACTAATTGACAGGCCTCACACAGTTGTTCTTGCAGCACATTGATAGCAAGATCGATGGCTTGGGCAGTTGTGGCATTGGGGAATCAATGCTTGTGCTCAAAAGCAAAGAGAGAGATATTGGAGTTTGAGGTCTGTGAAAGCACATGAACAACACAAAGAAGAAGAGAAATCTTAGAGAACAACAAAATATTGAATGTACTACCAAGTGAACATACAAAGATTAGGTGACATGTTAGGGTTATAAGCATATATACAAGCCACGAGCGCCCGGAGAGGGGGGGGGGGGAGGAGGGATGGACCTAGAGAGGGGGAAGAATGTCCCGACAATCCTAAGTGTGTTCACACACACCACTATCAAAATATATCAACAAATGCCCCTTGGGAGTGATATGGTGAACAAGAAGCTCGCACTCATGTATAAGAAAGTTCCAAGCTATGTGGAATGGAATCAATCCACAAAAGGAAGCAAGCCCAAAGCTTTGTGAAAGGCGTCAAACTTCTCCTTAAGGACCCTTTGTGAAAAGGTCGGAAACATTAACTTGTGTGGGTATATAAACCAAATTGATCTCTCCAACAAAGAGTCCCTCCATGACATAATGATAGTGCACCTTAATGTGCTTTGTGTGAGCATGGAACACACGATTCCCCACAACTACCAATATGCTTTGACTGTCAATAAAGATGGTGGTGAAAGAAGGCTAACCAACAACCAAATCAACCAAAAGGCTCTGAGCCACACACACAACAGTTGTTGTGAAAGATTCCCTACACTCAACCTCACAACTAGAGGTGGCCTCAGTATGCTTCTTCTTGCTCAACCAAGATATGCATGAGCTACCGAGCATGAAGCGAAAACTATTGGTGGACACACAAGGGTCATATCAACGAGCCCAATCTGAGTCAAAAAAAGCATGTAAATCTGGCGATAATGATCCTTGAGACAAAGCCAATCCAAGTAGCCAAGTACCATTCAAGTAGCGAAAGATGCACTTAACCACCAACCAATGCTTGACACTTGGGCAATGCATAAACATGTTCATCTAAGAGATAGCAAATTGAATATCAGGTCGAGTTATTCATACATAAACCAAGCATCCAACAACCGAGTGACATTGAATAACAAGTGACATAGAATAACATTAAATGTATCTCTAACATCACGAAGATTCAATCGTAAACCTGTTTCTATGGAAGCAGCAATAGGTTTGCAATTTTCAAGGCCAAAACACTGAATAATGCATCAATATATTTTGTTTGAAAGTTATTCCCCCATCAACTTACATAAATTGAACTCCCAAATAATGATGGAAATGGTCTAAATCTTACATCTCAAAAAAGGCATGCAAATCACCTTTAAATTCAACAATATCCTTCTCATTAAGACCAATGAGCAGCATAACATCAACATACATAACAATGATCAAACATACATAATATGCACGCTTAACATATAAGGTGTTCTCAATTGGACTATTTTCAAAACCATGTGGTAGCCAGGTATAAGGTGCTTGCTTCAATCTATACAATGCCTTTTTCAACCATGTATCTTCATACCAAGTATAAGGTGCTTGCTTCAATCCATAAAATGCCTTTTTCAACATGCATGCTTTGTTTTCGTGCCCTTTCTACACAAAACCATAGGGCTAAAATACATATACTTCATATAAATTGCCATTCAAAAATATAGTTTTAATGCCCAACTAATAAGCATTCCAACCATGATGAGCTGAAAGTGCACAAATGCTACAAACATGGTCATTCAACATGTGGAGCAAAAGTCTCATTGAAATCAATGCCTTTTTCTTGAGCATAATCTTTAGCAACAAGCCTAGACTTATACCTATAATGTTCCATCAGGCTTACGTTTCAGCTTGTATACCCATTTAGTGCCAATGCCCTTTTTTCTTGGAGGCAAATCACATTAAGACTAGGTACTATTCTTCATAATAGCATCATATTCTAATTGCATAACCATCTGATTTTTTGAATTATGTACTTCATCGAAGGAAATAGGCTCATTCTCATCACAAAGACTAGGGACATCCATTGCATAACAATATGATGCAAAGCAAACACTGAGAGCTTGGACGAGCAGCATGACAAAGGTTCATCTAATTTTGTATCAAAGTCTGCACTAGCCATTGAGGCAAAGCTTTTGCCTCTTTTATGCCAACCCTTTCATTAAGTGCATCATGTAAATCTGCATCAGAATGGAACGATCTGCATCATCATTTGAAATCTATAAAGGCTAAGAAATTGCCTCACTTGGACCAACAATTGATTGTTATCTCTCTCCTTATGGATGATTTCATAATTCAAGCAATGGTATTTCACTTGCAAAACATTTAGTTATTCTTTGTATCATTTTGAAATGTATCTCTATCTTGGGTATATCTCTTTCGAGCATAGAGACAATGGTGGCACAGGTGGGCAACCTGTAGAACATAAATATTTGACTAACGCACTCCTGGAGATAACTAAGGAAGCAACCATTCATACAGCCATGCAACTTGGCAAAACTTGCCTTAAACCTAAGTGGTCAAGTTCTTAGGTGTCAAAGTGATTGTCTCCCTGGGCAACAAAGTGATCAAGTCCCTAGGAAACAAAGTGGTCAAGTCCCAGAGGGACAAAGTGGTCAAGTCTGGTCAAGTCTCTCAAGGACAAAGTGTTCAAGCTTTTGAGCAACAAAGTGGTCAAGCTCCTCGGTCCAAAAATGACCAAGCTCCTTGTCATCAAAAGCAGTCAAGCTTGTGGCCGACTATCTCAATTAGGTAACCAATCTTGGGACCTCTCGACTAGGAGAATAGCACTAGGCTCCTCTGACAAGGGGGCTTAGGATAGAGCTAGTCAAAGCAAGATGGGACCATATCCATCGGGCACAAGAACCTCACAAGGCCTAACACGTGAAAGCTCCAGCACCTTATAACTCATGACAACTCTAGCAAGTGTAACTTCCCAAGCCAAGACAAATGTACGCATAAATCCCCTACTACTTTTGTAACATCCTCCTAAAATATCCTCCTACCTCTTGACCATGAAAGGAGCCTTTCTGAGCACCAAGGGGAGGGGAGATACACAGACATAGAGAAATACAGCCAAAGGCACTAAGAGATAGGTAGGTATACTTAGCTCAAAGAGATAGACCTTGTCTTAGGGGATCCAAACCTTATACTCTTTTCCCTACTCTCAAGAAGTCCCTTAGTCAGAGGGTACCTCGAGGATCATCAAGAGAGTATAAGATGTTTATAATCTTCTCTTGAGTAAATAACTTGCCTTCTCTTCGAGTGTTCCAAGTCCCTCTCTTAAGTCTTTGAGCTAGGGATTTAAGTATCTTAGAACACTTAGTAAGTACTCCAAGAGTAGTGCAATTGCATTCCCTGCACCCACACAAAAATTCGCCATCTACAGGTGCTATAGGAGAAGAATCACCCAAAGCGTGTGGATTCATACCTTCCTCTTCAGGAGAGACTCCTATCATGTGGGTAGAAGCGGAGCAATTTCACGAACAATTTTGATTGTGGTGGTCTTTGGTTTCGGAACAATGTTAGCAAGGTGGTGCTCCTTCAGGTAGAGAATACTTACTTCGCATGTGGCCATATTATCCACATTGGTAGCACATAAGAGGCTTTGTATGCCTTGGCCGCTTTAGTTGGTTTTGGTCGCTTGGGAATTTAAAGGTACTAGCACAAAAAGAGTCTCAGATATGAGAATTACCTAGTTGTTGCACTCCTTCGAAAAAATAGCAATCTTCGGTCTCGTGACTGTTTTTGTCACAAAATTTGAAAGTAAACCGGATTTGGACTAATTGCAACAGAATAGCCACCAATAAATAGTGCACCAAATTGATCTTCCGATTTCTTAAGAATTGCACTACATGGTGCACCATACAAGTCTTCCAATTTCTTGAGCATTGCACAGCTGCTTCACTTCCAATCAAGTTGCATGAGCATATTATCATTCTATCATGTAGGTGGCGGAAGAACTTTTTCTTGGTGATTTACCTTCATCTTCAATGCTTCGAGCACCATTCGAAGCTTTTCGATAGGATCCACAGGGCTCACATAGGTAGGTTGGTTACCATTCAAAATGGAGTCTGGCTTCTTTAATGTGTGATGTTGTAGCCATGAACTCCTCCAAACTAGCATGATGCCTCAATGGTTATCTCAATTTCTGTTGAGAGGTCTTCAATAGAGCCTTCTCAATCCACTTTTTCACCATAAAATCATCTGGTGCATGAGGTAAACGAGCGACCAAGGATTTTACACACATGTAAAACTCATAAAAGAATTCACCTTGTTGGAGCCTGAGATTTTCGAGCTGGTCCAAAGCTCGTCCTAAAGAGATTCTAGGTCGAAAAAATTGGTAGAATGCAGTCTTGAGAGCCTCCCATGTGGTCATTCTCTTGCTATCTGTACTACTAGTCTGTGAGACTATCCAAGATGGATGGAAATAGGGCCAACATCACATCTTCTGGAGTTTGCAATCCTCTTCCTCCACATAAGGAGCTAAATGCCTTTACATAGTCGTCTCCGTCTTCCTGCACAAAACCTTTGAAGGTAGGGAATATAATATTCAATTCTTGACAATAGGTTCATTAAATCTTCCATCTGGTACTATGTATCGGCAAAGAAGTGTGTCAAACGTTGAATATGGTGCTCCTCTAGCGTTCTCTTGAGGAGCAGGTGGTTCAACTATTTCCAGCAAGTTGCTCGGGCTCCCTTGAGAAAAAACAGAAGGAAGCTTCAAAGATAGAGGAGAAGGTGGCTTTCTAAGATTGAATTTGAGAAGATCTTTTTCTGTTGTAAGTTTTGAATGGGCTCTTGAGATTGCAAAGAGACTCTATAGCAGCACGGATGTGGGTCATGTACCCGCCCACACTCTATTGAGCAAAAGACTAACAAGGCTCAACTCATGAAAGAAAGTAGAAGAACACGAGAAACTTACTTCCAAGAATGAGCTTTGCACATAACATGGAAGAGTCCCACCAGTTGTGCCAAATTGTAGCTGCCTCTGCCGAGTGGGTACTTTAGGGATGGGCTTTCCTTGAAAAAATATACTTCATAACATGCTCTATGTTTTGGAATTCTACAACAAACAAAAGGATGAAATGCTGGAATGGACCAGCTTGCAAAAGACGATAGACTCGAAAGGAAGAACAAGAAGGCTGGAGTTCAGACCAGCTTGCAGGAAATACAATTGAATTGGGGAAAATGGACAAGTACAGATCTTCAACAATACTCAGCTAATAGCCAAGAAAGAGTAGTCAATAGAGTACATAGGCATCACAAGAGAGATTAGGCCAGTTTGTAGATAAGTGTTAAAACTCAATAACAACTAGGAAAGAAAAAAAGTTATTGAGAATAACACTCAGCAGAACATTGATGCGTACTTGCCGGACCAATACTACTGATATGTACAGAGATTACAAAAGTACCAAACCTGAATTGATACCCAATTGGCTGACAATCAGAACTAGTGTTGCACAACTAGAAATTCCCCAGAAATTATAAGGACCGCACCAAGGAATCACAAGGGCAGATAGACTTCTTAACAGCACATGACATGAGCCAAGAGGACAGGAGAGACTATAACCCCACTTGCCACTTTTCAAAAGGCTACCTACACTAAGTCAACCACTCAACTCTTCCTCTAGCAGGGCTACACCTCTTCACACAGTGACACAAGTGGCACCAACACACTCAGCATACTCATATTCAAACCACTATCCTTACAAAGACAATTGGTAGACATGCAATCAGAGCACAACAAATGAAAAAACAACAGCAAGCTTCACAAGAATGGCCTGCAGCATAGAGACTCATCAATGCACTTGATAGCGAAAACAAGGCTGGAATCCTTCTTATATAGGCAATGGGAGTCCACTCGGTAGGTATGCACATACAGTAACTGGAGGACTCCTGCATGGGGGAGGACGTGTTTACCCACTGACATAGGGCTGCACACCACAAGAGGTTTTGGTAAGGATAGGAGCCACCTAGGTGGCTGCGGCCTGCCCAATAGTGAGCCGTTACCTGCCCACTGTTAGGCAGTTGCCCACGTGAGGCCTCCTGTGCACCATACGCCAATCATAACAGATTCTTGACCATTTCCTTTCTTACCCTTCCTTTGCACACACATGACCTTTTGTCTTTGTATGCCAAATGACCTTAGACCAACTTCCCCTATCTGAGATAAGCCATGGGCTACCACTCAGGTGAGCGATGACCAAACAGCTAAGGTGCACCGTGTACATACTACCTGGACAACCAACTTTCTGGTCGTTACCTACAGGCGACCATCTTCCCTTGGTGAGGTGAACATGGGCGACCATCTTCCCTTGGTGAGGTGAACATGGGCGACCATCTTCGCCTGGACAACCATCTACCCTTGCGTGATCATCTTCCCCTGGGCAAACATCTTCCATTGCGAGGTGAAAATGGGCAATCATCTAGCCTTGTGCTACCACCTTCCCCCAATGAGGTGAACATGGGCATCCATCTTCCCCTAGTGAGGTGAACATGGGCAACCAATGACCAACTTCCCGTGGGCAACCATCCTTTACCAGTGCTTCATTCACAGGTGACCTTACTTCATACTTCCCTGTAGGCATACAAGGGCAACCTCATGTCCATGCAAGTGTACAAGCATGACCTGTTGTCTATTGCAAATGTACAAGGGCGACCTCATGTCTATTGAGGGAAAGCACAAGGATTGGAGCAGGTGGATTATGGGGATAATAGGCATAGCACCTATCTTGGTGGGAGAATCAGCCACCAAGCTGCATATGTCATGGGTGTCAGGGACTGAGCAGAAATTTCTCCAAGAAACTTCTTTTTACTGCCAATTCCAAGGTGAGTATATCATGGAGATATCGCTGATTCCTCATGGAGGACTGCAGCCCCTCCCAAAGGAGAGTGTCTGCCCCCCCAAAGGAGGGCAGCACCTACCTCAAAAGGCAGGTGCTGGCCTTCCCAAAGGGAGGCGACAGCCCTCCCAAGAGAAGTAGGCTGCTTTCCCCCAAGAGAAAGGTACAGCCAGCTTACCTCAGCTTCTGGTTCAGTCAAGGAAGGAGCAGATCCAGCGAAGGCAATGGAAAATTTGATCTCGGCAGAAGTGTTTTTTATCCCAGCAGCACACAATAGGACAGCAACCAAACCTCTTGGCCCCAACCAAAGGACCAGTGGTGGCAGGGAGGGGATGCTGCCCCTGCTTTCCTTCCCCAGGGAACGAGTGGTTTGGCACCCGCGGGGGGGGGGGGGGGGGGGGGGGGGGGGTTTTATATTTTCTAGCAGCACATAAAAACACCCACGCATGGCAAAAAACAAATAAGGCAATGGATTTTTTTTTCAAGGGGGTGGATGTTCTCCTTCTCTAACCGTGTGGAAAACCTGCTACTTTGGTAGAAATAGGTAAGTTTGGAAAAGAAATTTATAAAAATAAATCGATGGATAAATAAATCCAGCCAATAGTAGCTATTTTCCATGTCATAAGCTTCATGGCTACGAATTTCTAATTCCAGGAGATAGTGTGCCTTATATATAGAGGCGGCACCTAAAAATGAGGAAGGCAAAAAGATTACCTTTTTATGGGCGGGAATCTCTAGCACATGAAGTTTTCCTTAAGTAAAGCATGGCACCAAGGGCTTCCATAGCACATTAAGGAAATTCCCTAACCTCCATCGCTTGCAAATCAAGCACATTCATCCACTGGTGGGGTGCCTATTGACATGCATGGTTATGTCTGAAAGGATACCTTCCTCCTCACCTTAGAAGCACTCCTGCATTTCAAGGTTGAAGGTTGTGGGGATGCTTAGGCAAATCCAGGGAGACGTGAGGCTTTGGTGAGAGTACATGCTACCTAGATCCCAAGTCCATCATAGGGCTATGAGTGTATCTCACTGCCCATAAAATGGATGACCTAGGTGTTATAAAGTCAATTCTATGATTTGAGTGCCGGTCGGTTCAGACATATCTGAAATCCGACACCGTTTGATCACTCGTATGTATGGCCAAAGATGTCGAGACTAAATGTAAACATAGGTTCACGTGCTCTTTAAAATAAATAATCCACTTAACCTAGTGGTTAAGTCTCAATGTTGGGAAGGAGGGGGTCTGGAGTCCAACCCCTAGGGAGGATGGGAAGAGAATTTTGCCCAAAGTGCTCTATGAGCCTTCTAACTAAAGCTATTGTGAGTTAACTAGAGTCCAAAGAGACGTAACGAGCGTAGGTATGAAGCAAGATATCTGAATTACAAGATCTCCCTTGAGGGAGATGAACTAGGTACAAGAAATAACAGGGCAAGATCTAGTATTATGAGATTACAAGAGGAAAAGATGGGATGTCCAGAATACTAGACTAGACAAGACTAGAACAAGGAACAAGACTAGAATTGAAACTGGAACTTGGAAAGTACCTACTTGGAGATCGTGACTCCTAGAGCTCCCAAGACTGGCTTTGGCAATACTAAGGATATGAGTGGCCAAGCCCTCCTTATATAGGTATTCAAGGGCAGTTAGAAATTGATGATGTCATCGATGATAATTTGAAACATAGGACCTTCAGATGTCCAACTCGAGCGATTAGAGAGTCGACCTTAGGGTTTTTGCATGTTCCAAATGAAATTTTGACATGAGTTTCTCCAAATTCTGAACCAATCATGAGATATAGAAATTCATATAAAATCTAAGGTTCAAGATGGTCCTCCCTCCCTCCCTCCCTCCCTCCCTCCCTCCCTCCCTCCCTCCCTCTCTCTCTCTCTCTCTCTCTCTCTCTCTCTCTCTCTCTCTCTCTCTCTCTCTCTCTCTCTCTCTCTCTCTCTCTCTCTCTCTCTCTCTCTCTCTCTCTCTCTCTCTCTCTCTCTCTCTCTCTCTCTCTCTCTCTCTCTCTCTCTCTTCAATGCCGAAACCCTACTGTCCTCTCTGTCTTCTGCGCCGAAACCCTACCATGCCTAACCCTGAAACCCTAACGCCTCTGCCCTGCCCGCTGCCCGACTGCTCCGCTCGCTGCCCGCCACCCCAGCCTGCTGCCCACCACTCCCGCATGCTCTACCCGCTGCAGCAGAAGCCCGTCGCCCCCAAAAGCTGCTCCCCGCCACCATTGCACCCCTCCCAAGCCCTCTCCCGTCTGCCCGACCACCCCATGCCTAACCCTAACCCTAACCCGAAATTGTCCCTAACTTTAGCAAAAATGCCTATTTACTCCTAAGCCAAAACCCTAAATCCAAAAGCCAACTCAAATCCAAAACCCAAGCCTAACCCTAGCCCTCTCTCTCTCTCTCTCTCTCTCTCTCTCTCTCTCTCTCTCTCTCTCTCTCTCTCTCTCTCTCTCTCTCTCTCTCTCTCTCTCTCTCTGAAGTAGTGTCTCTCTCTCTCTGAAGTAGTGTGTGTCTCTCTCTCTCTCTGAAGTAGTGTGTGTCTCTCTCTCTCTGAAGTAGTGTGTGTCTCTCTCTCTCTCTCTGAAGTAGTGTGTGTCTCTCTCTCTCTCTCTGAAGTAGTGTGTGTCTCTCTCTCTCTCTAAAGTAGTGTGTCTCTCTCTCTCTCTCTCTGAAGTAGTGTGTGTCTCTCTCTCTCTGAAGTAGTGTGTGTCTCTCTCTCTCTCTGAAGTAGTGTGTGTCTCTCTCTCTCTCTCTGAAGTAGTGTCTCTCTCTCTCTGAAGTAGTGTGTGTCTCTCTCTCTCTGAAGTAGTGTGTGTCTCTCTCTCTCTCTGAAGTAGTGTCTCTCTCTCTCTCTGAAGTAGTGTGTGTCTCTCTCTCTCTCTCTGAAGTAGTGTGTGTCTCTCTCTCTCTCTCTGAAGTAGTGTGTGTCTCTCTCTCTCTCTGAAGTAGTGTCTCTCTCTCTCTGAAGTAGTGTGTGTCTCTCTCTCTCTCTCTGTAGTGTGTGTGTCTCTCTCTCCTACAGTTATTAGCCACTCCCACCCTTGCTCCATCGCGCATCGGGCGCGCTCCCGTCTTCATCGCAAGTCTTTAGGCTCAGTACTCTGAGCATTTTTTCATCTTCGAATGCAATGAGCGCTACGGCTAAGAAGGACGATTTGACAAAAATGGAGGACAAACTGACCATAGCTATCAAAGAAAACAAGAAGATGGTGGACTCCACTATCACGGCCATCATCAGCCGCCTCTCAAAGCTCGAGAAGGAAGTAGAAACATATCATAAGGAGAGGGAAGCATGGCAGAAAGAGAAAGAAGAATGGGCTAAGGAGAGGGCAAACATGAAAGAGGAATTGGAGCTCCTCAAAGCTTCAATGGTCTCTCTTACACCCGAAGAAGGAGAGATTAATATGAACAAGACAGAAGCTCTCAAAGAAGAACTCACCAAATCCTTAACCGAGAGCATGGAAAACAAATTAGAAGCTACCAAAGAAGGGTGGATCGACATAGTGAAGAAGAACATCAAAAAAGAAGCCAAAGAGAAAGCACAAAAGGAAGAAGCCCTCATCGTGCACACCACTATTGAGGAAGAAAAGATGAGACATGCCCGCCGTCTCAATGTACGCATCACGGGCATTGAAGAAAAAGAAGGCTCTACCCCCGAGTCCGATGGGAAGACACTATGCAAGATAATCGGCTACAAAGAGGAGTCCCCCCCATTCATCAAGTCTTGGAGAACGGGACGAGACCCCACGAAGAAGAGAGCTCTCATTCTACACTTCCCTTCCGAAGATATAAGATCTACTTTCCTACGCAAGAGGGTGAATTTGAGAGCACTTGATGGCCCCCCCATCTACCTTGACGATGATCTCACACCCATGCAGGTAGCACACCGTCGTGCATGCATGCCGAGAGTACATCAAGCTCGCAAAGAAGGAAAGAAGGCTTCATACAGAGATGGTCGTGTCATCATTGATGGCAAGGCCATCCCATAGGGATTCGCGGCCTGTGAGACACTCGAGGAGATACACCTTGCAGTTTGGAACTGCAATGGAGATCTATGGACACACCCAGAGAGATTGGAAGAGGTGCGCAAAGGCAAAGACATCATTATGCTCACAGAGACACATGAGAGCCCGGACCGGGGCCTACCTCGTGTCCACGGTTTTCAGTGGGAGTCCACATACAGAGAGTGTACACGTCAGCACACCACCCGAGGATCAGGAGGAGTAGCCATACTCTTTAGAGATGGACTTCAGAGCAGGATACAGATAGTGGCACGTGATTCACAGGCCAGATATCTTTGGATTCGACTCCAGCTCTCGCAGGAGCGGATCATCTTCATAGCATTATGCTACTTTGCTCCTTCTAGCTCGCGTTTCGCTATCATAGATCGAGAGGAGGACTCACCATACACTTGCTTGTCAGAAGAGATTATAGAGTACTCTGCATTAGGGGAAGTCTTCCTTATGGGAGACTTCAATGCCAGGATAGGCAATGATCAGTGTGAGATATTTGACCCAGAAGACCCGGAGATACTACATACCATAGAGGATGAGTCTACAGCTCGAGCTTCAGCTGACGCTACACACACTCACTATGGCACTCACCTACTCAGACTAGGCTCTCGACATAATCTCGTTATCTATAACGGGATGACTCAGTGGCCTACCTCAGGAGGATTGACATGCATACCACACTCAGTCACAGATGGCGGGGGAAGTACAGTAGATTACGTCATGGGGTCCAGAGAGGCCATCCACCTACTTACCTCATTCACCATCCCACCCATACCCATTGGGGCCGATCACACATACCTCGCACTCTCCCTGAAGGGAGACACCCCTACACGCATACCCGCAGCACGCATCCCACACACCACCATCCACTTCACACACGAGCTAGCTCACATATATGCGGCTCGAGTCGAGCAGGGTCTTCTCTTACTTCATCCTGACACTCCACTATCCCTACTCACCTCTCAGATAGCATCAGTTCTTCAGGCATCAGCCATCAGCTCCTTCCCACACACCATCCATTCTCGTCACACACCTCCTCCCGGGACTATGCCACAACATCGTTGGTATGATGAGGATTGCAGAGATCTTTACCGCCGACTACGAGCTCAGCGAGCATTGGGAGAGATCACAGAGAGAGAGAGGCCAAGGGACAGATGAAGACTCTCACACGTCGAAAGAGGCGAGCCTTTGAGGAGGCACAGGAGCTTGAGCTATACCATCTCTTTATGAGTATGTACAGTGCTGCAGCATGGCGCAGCCTACGAGAGCCACGCCCGACCACACCTATTGGAGACCCACACACATGGCATGATTATGCTCAGAGGTTATATGGGGTACCTAGGCAGCCTCCCATTCCCCAGCCACTTGAGCCTCGCCCTACTAGTTCTTCTCTCTTCACAGCAAAGATGGTTGAGAGGGCCATACGACGACTTCGACATGGACGTTCGACAGACCACGCAGGATTGCAGAGCGAGCATCTCATATATGCAGCCTCCACTATAGCCCCGTTGATTGCACATGTCTTCAACCGGGCTATAGGAGAGGGCTTCCCAGAGGAGTGGACTAGGCACACCATTGTGCCTATCCACAAATCTGGCGACACCCTGGATCCAGGGAACTACAGGACCATCATGATTGGCCACACCATGGCCAAACTATACGGTGCCATACTTGAGGCAGAGCTCAGTTCATATGCAGAGACTGAGGGGCTACGAGCACGAGGCCAAGCAGGTTTTCGACGAGCTTTCTCTACTATTGATCACATCTTCATTCTGCGCTGCCTCATTGATGGGGCAAGGGTGCGGAAGAAGAGGCTATATTGCTGCTTTGTGGACTTCCGCAAAGCTTTTGATACAGTGCCGCGAGAGAGGCTCTTCCAACGCCTCCAGAGCTTGGGAGTACCATCAGGGATGATTTGGGCCATCTATGCACTCTATGAGCAGGTGACTGGGAGGGTACGGTGTCCAGGAGGTATGTCTGAGGCCATTGCTAGCACCATCGGTGTTAAGCAAGGCTGCCCACTCTCTCCCACTCTATTTGGTCTCTACATTGACGAGATTGAGGACTACATTCTCCGAGCTGAGGAGAGGGTGCAGACCTCGCAGGTACACATGTCCACATTTTATTATATGCCGATGACATTGTCTTGATTTCAGAGTCACCCGAGGGATTACAGCGCCACCTTGAGGCCCTGGATGAGTTTTGTACACAGAGGGGCTTGACAGTAAACCTTGGCAAGACCAAGGTCATGATCTTCCACACCTCCCCCATGGTGAGGAATGGAGCAGGATTCAGAGCTGGTGGTGGACAGATTGAGGTGGTCACTTCCTATGTCTATCTCGGAGTCACATTCACGAGCTTGCCTGGCCCCTTCAGCATGAGACAGGCAGCCACCGATAGACTCACACGCGGATATGCAGCTTTAGCCATGTTAGAGCGGAGATGTCACCAAGCACACTTCCAGGAGCCCCGCACGAAGGGCTGGCTATTTGACACACTGGTCAGACCAGCTATGATGTATGCTGCGACGGTTTGGGCCCCAGGTCTCACAGTCACCCAGTGGAGTGCGATCGAGAGGCCACAGGTACGTATGATCTCGCGATTATTTCGTGGGAAACACTCGGTGCCACATGACATCATCAGGGCAGAGCTAGCTGCACCACCCATGGCAGTAGAGGCACTATTCCAGACTATCTGCTTTATTCAGAGGATTAGGGACCTCCCTACAGATAGACTCACACACAGAGCTCTTGAGGCATCTATACAGATATCAGAGTTAGGATATGAGAGAGCTTGGTACACTCAGGTTAGAGTCTGGTTTGATAGTCATGGACTTGATATGGACAGATTGCCGCCTTTTCAGTATGACCCAGACTCACCTCACATCCACCTCTCTCGTCGTGAGAGGAATGTTGTGCTCAGACACGATCTCTGGCAGCTCTACATTAGTCAGACATGGCACACACCACACATGGGATCGAGACTATCGCACTATCGAGACCAGTTCATAGACATACTAGCTGACGGTTTCATCCAGCGACCACGCTACATGGATACTCACATGCCTCATAGCTTGAGGGTAGCGATTGGCCAGCTGAGAGTCTCATCACACCGACTCGAGATTGAGACGGGCAGAGCCGCAGACATTCCCAGAGAGGAGCGGATATGCAGAGTATGCAGAGTAGAGATGGAGGATGAGGAGCACTTTGTATGCAGATGTAGCGCATATGATGGCATCAGAGGCAGATACGAGACTCTGTTTGCAGGGAAGCCCACCCTCCGAGAGATCATGGACTCTAGAGACCAGCGACAGCTCGGGCGATTCTTACTAGAGATACAGAGTCACAGAGATTCCCTACTCCAGCCTACTGTAGCACTCCATACAGGAGGGAGACAGAGTCAGCTCACTGACTTCTTTATTCCACGACGTGCTGCAGCCCTCCCCCCCTCATCCCACATACCGAGCGGGGTGACTCTTCAGCAGGCTCAGATATCTCGAGCTAGGAGACGACCCCGTGATATAGGATATCGGGCCCCGAGACTTCACCGACACCAGATTGCGGAGATCCAGGATTGTGACCATCGCGCCATGGAGGAGAGACGATCCCAGATGATGGCCGATCCCGTTGCAGCCATCAGGGTGGCCCTGACTCCACCTCCACCTATGTATCACATATTACATCCCACCCACTAGCACAGGATGGAGCTAGTTAGTCGTTTTAGATGCATTCTCATGGTTGTTGTACTACCCTTTTGCATATAGACTATCATAGATATCGCACTCCATACACCCCCCACCACTTTCATGGGTATCCCCACATGCACACTACGGAGATCTATATCAGCTTAACCAGTTTCTTTTCAGCACTTTTATCTTTTCTGATTGACAGAAGATACACCCATGTACATCGATTTGTCTCATAGGCCGAGTTCGGCCTCCTAATAGACGTAAAAACACTTTCTTTCTTTCTTTCTTTCTTTCTCTCTCTCTCTCTCTCTCTCTCTCTATTGCTTCATGGCATGACAGAACAAGTTCTCCATAGCTGAGAGCTTCACTACCTCTATCAGATGGTATCAGACCACTATCTTGCTCATCTTGCAGAGTCCAAAGTTTCACTGCCACTCTGATCTTGCAATAGTCCAAAAGTCCATTCATTGCTTGTAGTAGATCCGTCGTGTACTCAGGATCTATTGGCAACCTCCTGAGATTCAGATATCACAAACCATCCTCCTGAGTTTCAGAGGTCCTTTTTCCCATTGAAGCAGATATGGAGCTCGGCTGCAATTGGTCCTGATGTTCGATCGAGAAGATTCAGAGGACGTCCAAAATGCCACAGTCTTTTTTTTCCACTATGTGTAGGTGGGCACGACTGTGTGTTTGCCAACACTAATGAGCACTCATGCTCGTTGGCTGGAGTTGGGCTGCATATACCTTGGTACAGGAGGTTCCACTGCTGCTGAGAACTCACATCTGTGCATATTTCTCGTGCCTATGTGTAGAAAAGATGGACAGATGACTATTATCTGGTGCAAATCGCAAGTCCGGGGCCAAGCCTTAGCTTTGGTGGATATGGTGCATTTTGTGGACTGCATATACCTTGGTACAGGAGAGATAGCATTCCACTGCTGCTGAGAACTCACATTTGTGCATCGTTCTCGTGTCTATGTGTAGACAAGATGAAGGACAGATTACTATTATCTGGTGCAAATCGCAGGTCCGGGGCAGAGCCAACAAGTCATGCCACTAAGTCCAGCACATTCAGGATCTTCCTGAGGGTGTTTTGCATATTTCCTGCCGAGCTAGAAGGAATAAGTACTGTGTCACACATATTCAGACTCACAAGAAGCAGTGTTTGCTCATCCCATATGTAGTGGTAATTAGAACCTGTTGATCTGATCAAAGTTCAAACAAATATGTAGAGAGTCCCTGACAGGTGGAGATGGAGCTTTTCGTGGAGGTGCGGCTCTTCCTATCAATGATCTCCCGAGGTGCAGACTGCAAATCAAAGTGTCTTCCCCCCGCAAAAAAATAGGCCTCTTGCAAGATGTAACTGCTGATGTATTGAGATCCTATTTTGGGTTTTGAAGAAAGCGTTGTTACTATCAGCTCTATCATTCACCATTTTTGACAATATGGCTATTATGTTTGTGCTGCTCGAGGAGCACTTTATAGATTTATGGTAAGACTACAGACTCAGATGAGGTCCTGAAGTATTGCTGTCCTAGTGTTCTTGCCCAGGTTTGTGATAGAGAGTCTTCTTTGGATTCACATTATCACAAGAGGAACCAAGTAAATTCTCTCGATAATCATGCTAGCCATTGCTCTCTTGCTGTTTTGAAGAAGAGTACACTGCATCCCTACCTGCGATACTGATAGAACCATATTGTCTCACATCAAGGATCACACGAAGGATAAGCATATTGTGTTTGCATTCTCCCAATATACCGGAAACAGATGGGAATTTAGCATCTCCCAAACAATGATTTCATATGATGATGCATGCCATGATTAATGCAAGCAAAAATCCTTGTCTCTTTTGAAAGGATATGCAGACCATATACCAAATATCACAATGTATCATGCACACTTGAAAGCTGATCAACTAAGGTAAACAAGCATGAGCACTCAAATCTCTAAGATTTGAAATTTTTGCTAAATGTAAGTGCATATTTTGTCAAGGAATTGTGAAGAAAGAGAGAAATAAACACCAAAAGCTTTTAATGCTTTGTAATCACTCCTACTCACATAGGTTTAAGCATGCCCTTTTCTATTTATTTTATGTATGGGAATTAGACACCCCTTAAGAAAGAGGGAAGGACTTTTCCCGAGTGATGTTCTACTTGTTTTTGTATCTATAAATTTTCTCATAAAGTGCCAACAACCAAGTACAAGTCAAACAACAAAGCAAAGGAGGGGATGGAGTGAAGATCAATCATCAACAAACCCGGTACACTAAGTAAATACATGTGGAATAGAAAATCAGCAGCTTATCACCTGAAAAACACACATGGAGTGTGTGTAGAAGAGATAGGAGTGATGAAACGACAGCACAACAGTCCAATAATACTTGTCAGCAGCACCTCCACCTTGTATGTGTTTAAGAGTATGTAAATTATGAGCCCCCAAGTGGATGTTTAAAATCCTCCAAAAGCAGCTTTTAGAAAAAAAAAGTACCCACAAAGCTTTTATTTTGCTTTACTGTTCCATGGACTTGCTTTTCTAGCTTTATCGACTTTTAATCTGAGCATTGAATATTTCAAAAGATTGTTGACTTTTTTAGATAACTTGACCAAAATTAAGGTTTGAAGATTGATAGGCTTAGAGTCGTCAAATGCTCAAGTGTTATATATGATTAGATAGCTCTCAATGAGAAATCTAAGGATATACAATGAAAATTTTGAGCATTTTTGGGAAATGATATGCTGAAATCGGGGTTTTCTAGAATTCAGGTTTATAGCACAATATTATATTGACATTGTTTCCAACGTTTTTGATAGAGATAAGAGTATTTAAGATATACACCAAGACATAAGAGTATTTAAGATATATGGTGTAGGCTAAGAAGGTTTTGATGATTTTAGCCACGATGAGGAGTTACAATCATTCTTAGGAGTTTCAAGATTTTACCAAAAGTATATAGCTTCTTATTCGTCCATAGTAGCACCTATGACGAACTTGTTTCAAGTGACATGCCTTTTGAATGGAAGCAAGAGAAATATTGTTGGAAATCACTTGAATGATGTGTGTGTGACTCACCTCCCATCCATATATACCCTCTTGTACTCTAAAGATAGCAATGATGTACTCTAAAAATAACAACAATCTAGAATAGTCAATAGTCTAGTGTGAACATGTGGCCATCATGCAACACTTATTCTCATTACTACCCAAGTACTTCCCATTACTACCAATGTACCTTAGGGTATCCCCCGAGCTTGGGACCTTGGCTAGCTGGCCCTTGTCCCTCACAATGCACACACATGGACTGATCCCTGTGGATCAATGATCCCTGTGGATCAATGATCCTCGTGGATCAAATGGACTGATCTATGTGGATCAATGTCTGACACACCCTCCCCCTTCTAAAGATCATTGTCCTCAATAATCAATGAGGGAAAGTACGTGCGAACCAAAGCTTCTGATTCCCAAGTAGAGTCAATAAGTGGTAATCCTCTCAAGGCTACTAGATACTCTTGGATGACACGATTCCTCAACCACTTCTGTCTTCGATCTAGTATCCTGTCTGGAGCATGTTCCGTGCTATTACTTTCCTGCAAAGAAACAATACCTTCTATTAGATTATCCTCCCTGGAAATATACTTCCGAAGTTTATTAACATGAAACACTAGATGCACTCTACAATCCGGAGGAAGCTCTAATCAGTATGCAACTTCACTTAGCTTTTTAACTATCTTCCAAGGTTCACAAAACCATGGTGATAGCTTACTACACTTCCCTATGGGGAGTGAAGTAGATCTAGCTGGTACTAAAGAAAGACTCTGTCTCCTGCTCAAAGGATCTAGGAGATCTCTTCCTATCAGCGTACTCTTTAGCCCTATCCGCTCCTTGCTGCATCTTGGCTTTAGCTATTTCTAAATTTGCTTGGATGTTCGCTAAGAACTCTGAAGCACTAGGACATTCTTTGGCATGCCTATGGTACTTGGAGCATTGGGATTCATGCCATAGTTCATCTCAAAAGAAGACCTACCTGTCACCTTGTGAGGCCTATTGTTATAAGCAAACTCAACTAGTGGCAAGTAACTATCCCAATCTGTCTGTCTCTCAAACACATATGCCCTCAACATGTCCTCTAAAATCTGGTTGACCCTCTCGGTCTGACCATCTGTATGAGGATGATCACCACTACTCATCTTTAATGACACCTTCGGTTTGTCAAAATACAAACTTCCAGAAGTGTCCTCTAAATCTGACATCCATATCTGAAACTATGGATGTCGGTAACCCATGCAATCTGAAAACATGCTCGATAAACAAGTCCGCCACATGTGGAGCTTCTATCGTCTCCTGCATGGGTATGAAATGAGCCATCTTGCTCAATCTGTCTACCACAACTAGGATTGTATCCCGCTTCCTTTGGGTCCGCGATAACCCGACTATGAAGTCCACGTATACACTGTCCCCGTTGTGATCTTGAATCTGTAAAGGATGCAAAAGACATGGTGTCTTTAACCTTTCTGCTCTGTTGACTTGACAGATAAAGCATTGTTGAACATAAGTGTGGATGTCTCTGGCTAATCCGGGCCACCAAAATGTTCTTCTAATAAGAAGTTTTGACTTGTCAACACATGGATGTCCTGCGCAAGGCACATCATGGTTATCATGCATGACTTTTCTTCTCAAATCCTGGGAATCTGGTATGCAAACCTTTCCTTTCCATTTAACTATTCCATTCTCCTGTGAGAAATTGGAATACGGAATGGACTTGTTCGCTCTGCTAGGGGAAGAAACGGTTGGAACTGTCTCGTCTCCTATATAGAGTCATCACTGATGGCTCTAATAACCTGTAACAAATGTGGATCTTCCACCTGTGCTTCCTTTATCTCTTGAAGCCATGAGCTTTCTAGGACTGTAAAGCTCATTTGATACATTCTTCATGATAATGCATCAACAACTATATTCTCTTTGCCTCTTCTATACAAGATTTCCATGTGAAACTCTTCCATGAGCTAAGCCCAACGAGCCTGTCTACCTCAAAGATCACGTTGACTATAAAAATACTTAAGTATATGGTGATCTGTGCATCCCTTAAAGTATGCACCATAAAGATAGTGTCTCCAGACTTTAAGTGCATCCACCACTACATACAACTCCTATTCATGCACTGGCCATTTGCGTTGTCGTCACAATAGTTCGTGGAGTGAACCTCCTCATAAAAGGAGAGTGCCACATGGCACTTATGGGTATCTTATACCACATTAGGTAGAAGAGAACAAGGGAGAGTCGATTATTACTCTCACGCTCGGGCATGGCTCGGAGGAGAACCAAACAAGAAATCTATGTGCATCGTGCACAGCCAGAGCTATAACCCGAAGTAAAAAGATGGGATCACAATCTAATATTGGTATCAGAGCAAAACTTGGGATGCGAAGCCTACGCTGCAAGGCGCAAGACTTGAACCCTCGCCACCACATTGGGGAGAGATCTCACTTTAACTCAGTCGTCTCACTTTAGCTCCTGTTCTTTGAAAGAGAAAGAAGGAAAGGAAAATATGATTTCTTCATAGGAGAAGAATAGAGCATATTTTCCTTTAGACAGAAGAGGTGTTTCGAAAACATCTCTTAGTTTATATTTCAAAAGGAATTCATTTACTCTACTTTTCAGTATAATTTTCCTTCACATGGGAGTCTCTTTCTTCACTATTTTGGAAGGAAAAACATGGAGAACTTATGTGCATGTTCTCGATTATGGATGAGTAGAGCAATTGAATTCAAAAGAATCTCTTTCAAAGGGAAAGAGAAAGTGGAATAGATTCCACTAACATGGCCCTTTTTCTTTGAAAGGATTATAGAGATAAACAAGGAGAGAGTTTCACTTTCTCATTTTGGTTGTCTAGATAGAAGTGACACTCTTCTATCAAAGACAAGAGGGAGATCACTTAATCATGATGGTTAGATTGAGTCTCACTTGTAGACTCTAGGGAGAAGCAATTAGGCTATTTTTGGTCATGATGCTTGACTAGATGAGATAATCTAGTTATTGACATTAGTGAGACTGGGAGTTGAGTATGATTTTTCTCTTTAGGGTTTCTAGGAGATAGGGATATATCTAACCTATTGGGCTACCAAACTCATAGTTGGTGTTATATCATGAGCATGATGTGTAAACATCAGTTAGGAGGATGGGTACTTAGGGATTATCTAAATCTCAAAGGGAATGCTTTTGCATTCATATGGCAAAACTACAGGGAAGAGAATATTTTAGAGTTTGCACTAGTGCCAATAGATGCTCTTCCAATAGAACTTAGTCCAATGGTAAAGGATGACAAACCTCAGACTTCTTGGTTGGTGAAATGTAGAGATTGCATTTTACTACCAAGAAATTTTTATATATGATCTAGATGATGGATTTGCATAGATCACAAGGTAGTTTAGATCAAACTATTACTTGTGAGTACACTCACGGTTAGGAAGACCTAGAGTGGTATGAGGGCAATCTATCATTTAGTCCTAGATGGTTTGGAGTCACTTGTTATGGGACTTTGTTTTATATTTCACAGGATTCTATGGTTTACTATCTCCATTATGGTATGGTCAAGCCTATACGCTTGGCACTTTACACTTGCTTTTTATACTATTACTCCATAAAGGATACATCATATGGACTTAGGTCATTCCGGATGATATCACATGTCACGGGAGTGATAGTTTGGAAGTTTAGTGTATATGGGAGATAGTAGGCACCATTCAGATGGTTTCCCACCTTTGAGATGATCTCTCATGAGGCTTCTTAAGGGGAAAGATATGGGGAAACAACACACAGAGATGACCATGTACATAGAGTACATGGGGTTCAAGGGAGTCCGAGCACTTTCTTCTACCATTACGGACGTTTCACTTACATTTTCGAGGACGAAAATGCTTTCAAAGGGAAGGAAATATCACAATAGTTCGTGGAGTGAATCTCCTCATAAGAGGAGAGTGGCACATGGCACTTATGGGTATCTTATACCACATTAGGTAGAAGAGAACACGGGAGAGTTGATTATTACTCTCCCGAGAATCTCACGCCTGGGAGGAGAACCAAACAAGAAATCTCTATGCATCGTGCGTAGCCAGAGCTGTAGGCCGAAGCAAAAAGATGGGATCACAATCTAATAGTTGTGCACTGGTCAATTTCTTACTCTCAAAAGCTATGGGCCTTCCATCTTGGCTCAAAACTACCCTGATAGCTATGCCACTAGCATCTTTCTCTAACTCAAAGGGTTTCTGCGGCTCTACCACTTTGAGTATAGGAGCCTCTGAAACAACTTGTTTCAGAGTATCAAAAACTATCTTGCTGCTCTTGCTTCCATGCAAATGGAACTTTGCATTGCAGCAAGTTCGTCATAGGCTCTGCTATCGACGAATATGAAGAGATGAATTTCCGATAGAAACCGAAAAGTCCTAAAAATGACCGTAACTGCCCCTCATCCTGCGGAGTAGGCCAACGTAATATAACTGAGACCTTCTTGGGATCCATCTCAACCCCATCGGCCGATACCACATGCCTAGGACTCTATCCTGGAAAGAACCAACATAATCTTCTCTAGATTAACATATAGCTTATTTTCTTTTAAAACATTCAGTACTAATCTCAGATGATTTTCATGCTTATGTACATTCCTACTATACACTAACAAATCATCAACAAAATCAACAACAATTTTCCAATGAATGTTCTTTATATATCATTCATTAACATCATATATGTAGTTGGTGCATTAGTATGGTGCATTAGTCAAACCAAATGGCATGACCAAATACTCATAATGGCCAAAACGTGTTCTGAAAACTGCCTTATCTACATCATGATGGTAGCCACTTTTTAAATCAATTTTACTAAATACAATGGCTCCACCTAGAGCGTTTAAAAGATCACCAATCCTGGGCAAAGGATATCTGTGTCCGATAGTAATCTTATTGAGTGCTCTATAATCGACGCACATCCTGTAACATCCGTCTTTCTTCTTCACTAGAAGAACGAGTGCTCCAAAGAGTGAATAG
>CM035444.1:38807951-38812951 GCA_020310875.1 Ceratopteris richardii | reverse complement strand
GCTCTACTACCGCGAGCATTTTCTACATATATCGGGCACGGGCTTCATCGAGATTCCGAGATACATGCAGATCTACCTTCCCCACCACCTACGAGTCGTCATTGGGAAGCACCGGCTTTCATCACATCAGCTCGAGATTGAGAGGGGTCGGTCCAAGGGAGTCCCCCGTGAGGAGAGGTGGTGCCCAGTATGCCATACAGAGGTAGAGAGTGAGGAGCATTTTGTTATCAGATGTCCAGCATACTTAGACCTACGAGCACAGTTCCAGATCGAGGAGTCATTCCAGCTGTGCATGACTATGGGAGACGAGAGACGCTTGGGACGCTTTCTCACAGCAGCATACGAGAGGCGAGAGCGGTCACTACAGCCCATACATCAGCCACGGGTGAGTACCCAGCAGACCATTACCCAGTTCTTTCAGCGAGTTGAGCTACATCAGAGAGGTCCATCTATAGGGCTCACGCTCCACCAGGAAGCAGCGCAGAGAGCACGGCGCCGACCACGCATGGGCAGATATCGTCGACCACGACTATATCAAGAGGATATCTCACGCATCAGGATTGCCTACGACCACATGATGGAGCATAGGCGTACCACCACCCCCTGGGTTGTCTTCCTTCTGGAGGCACTCAGACCACCACCGATGTACCACATACTACACCCACCTCCACCCATCACTAGTAGCTAGGGCGTTTTACTCACATTTTGGGATCCCCCATGTATTAGGTGGCCACTATCTGCAGAGTCAGAGCCACGTCTCCCCAGCCTTTTCCAGCCCTATATAGCTGTGTAGCGATGTACTTTTTTATTTCATTTTATCTTCTACACAGGGTTACTACACTTGTACATGGTTTTTGTCTCATAGGCCAAGTTTGGCCTCCAGAAGACGTTAATATGACTTACTTTCTTTCTTTCTTTTCTCTCTCTCTCTCTCTCTCTCTCTCTCTCTCTCTCTCTCTCTCTCTCTCTCTCTCTCTCTCTCTCTCTCTCTCTCTCTCTCTCTCTCTCTCTCTCTCTCTCTCTCTCTCTCTCTCTCTCTCTCTCTCTCTCTCTCTCTCTCTCTCTCTCTCTCTCTCTCTCTCTCTCTCTCTCTCTCTCTTTCTTTCTTTCTTTCTTTCTTTCTTTCTTTCTTTCTTTCTTTCTTTCTTTCTTTCTTTCTTTCTTTCTCAGACGACGGGCGGTTCTACGCACTACACCGGGCACCCCCATCTATTTGGATGACGACCTCACACGGATGCAGGTAGAGCATAGAAGGGCATGCATGCCGCGTGTCCTCCAGGCAAGACGAGAGGGACATCATGCCCTATACAGAGACGGTCGGGTCATCATTGATGGACGGCCCATTGACTAGGGATTCCCGGCCTATGAGACAGCAGAGAAGGAGGTGCACATTGCAGTCTGGAACTGCAATGGATCTTTGTGGACACATCCAGGGCGCCTCGAGGAGGTGATGGAGTGAAGAGACATTATCTTCTTGACAGAGACACACGAGAGCCCGGGGAGGAGCCTACCGAGGATTGAGGGCTATATGTGGGAGTCAGCTCACCGCCGCCAGATGAGACAGCACACCACACGAGGATCAGGAGGAGTAGCCGTGCTCTATAACAGTCGCTACAGCACAGGGTACAGGTGGTAGCTAGAGACCCAGAGGCACGTTCCATGTGGATGCGCCTCCAGCTATCAGAGGAGAGAGCAGCGTACTTCGCCGTATGCTATATTGCACCCATTGGTTCGCGCTTCACACATTCCCCCGAGAAGCTATTAGGGGGGGAGGGACCAGACACCACATCGCCATATGACTGCCTCAGTGAAACGATTATGGAGTATACCGGGATGGGTGAAGTCTTCCTTGTAGGAGACTTCATTGCCCGCACTCACAGCCACCAGTGTGATATCTACGACTTTGACGACCCTGAGATGCTTCGTACCATAGAGGACATGCCTACACTCAGAGCCTCAGCCGACACCGCCACACCCACCTCATACGGCCGACACTTACTCAAGATGGGAGAATCACACCGTCTCATTATATATAATGGGATGGGGACCTGGCCCACCTCGAGCGGTCTCACCTGCATTCCACCCACGACACTAAGGGGGGCAGTGTGGTAGACTATGTTATAGGACCCCCGGAGGCGACACATCTCATCACCTCATTCACTATCCCACCCTTACCGATTGGAGCTGATCACGCATATCTTGCCCTATCCATTCGCGGCTCACCATGCATATCCCACCCCGTCACCATACAGCCACGAGCCCATACCACCATTCACTTTAGACATGAGCTAGCACATATCTATAGCTCCCATGTTCGAGAGCGCATCTACTCCTTTGATCCCTCTGCCTCCTTGGACACCCTCACCGCCCACTTCTCCTCGATCCTCCATACATGTGCTACTCTCAGCTTCCCATACACCACCCAGAGCACTCCACATTCGACACGGCTGGGGCATACACCCCAGAATAAATGGTACGATGAGGAGTGTAGGCGACTATACCGACATCCCACAGCACAGAGTATCTTGGGATCCATCACAGAGAGGGAGGCACGACGACGGATGCGAGCCCTCACACGCCGGAAGCGGCGAGCTTTCGAGGAGCGACAGGAGGCAGAGTTGATCGACCTTCTCATGAGTAGGGATTGTGCCACCGCGTGGAGGGCACTACGTGAGCCATGCCAACCTACACCCATAGCAGATCCTCCGACTTGGCACACCTACGCCAAGAGGTTATATGACGTCCCAGGACAGCCACCATTGCCGACTCCTTCCACACCACGTCCTGTGATATCCACCCTCTTCACGGCAGGCATGGTACGACAAGCCATCCATAGGCTACAGCATGGCCATTCAGCAGACCACACGGGGCTACAGGGAGAGCACTTTATATATGCAGCAAATGTAGTTTCCCACTTGATCGCCCATCTCTTCAACCGTGCTTTGGTTGAGGGATTACCAGACTCATGGACTATGCATACCATTACGCCTATCCATAAGTCCGGCGATAGGATGGACCCAGGGAACTACAGGACTATTATGATAGGCCATATCCTGATTCCTGGCCAAGATCTATGGGGCAGTACTAGAGGCAGAGCTCAGTACACATGCTGAGGCAGCTAGGATCAGAGCACCCGGCCAGGCAGGCTTCCGCCGCACTTTCTCCACCATCGACCACATCTTCGTGCTTCGTTGCTTGATTGAGAGCGCGAAGGCGAGGAAGCAGAGACTATACTGTTGCTTTGTGGATTTCCGCAAAGCCTTTGACATGGTCCCTCGAGAGAGACTACTACGGAGGCTCCAGGAGTTACAGCTACCATCAGACATGCTATGGGCCATCAACGCTTTGTATGCACGAGTCACAGGCAGGGTACGCTACCCCGGCGGTCTATCAGACAATCTTGTTAACACCATTGGTGTGAAACAAGGTTGCCCTCTCTCACCCACTCTCTTCGGTCTCTACATCATAGTAGTCACGTCCTGTCCAGTACGATGCGTCAAGGACGCTTCACGTACGGTACGAGATCGTACTAAGGTTTCTATGTACGATGCGTACGATACGTACGACACATACATACATATATGTGTGTGTGTATGTATTGTACAATTGAACTTTTGCATATATGTATGTATGTAGTATCAGTATGTATAAATGTATGTATGTATATATGTACATATGTAGATAGATAGATAGATGGATAGATGGATAGATGCATACTTACCTATGTACATACATAGTGAATACATGTTGCATGCATGCATACATATATACATACACATACATAGATGTTAGCATGATAATGCATTCTAGAATCAAAGATCGGTATTAGAGAATGCACAAATGCATTTTTGAAAGGGTGGTTATTAGAGGCTAGAGTTGAGTTGGGTGCCTCTTTTTAGCTATATGAAGAGTGGATGAGAAGGTGGAGGGTTTAGAAAATGGAACAGCTTGCTTTTACCCTCAATGGATTCACTGAATTGTTGGCAAAGAGAGGGATAATCACAAGTGACTAGGGCTGCTAAGTGTCCAAGAATAAACAAGTGAAAATCAAACATTCTCGTACATTTATAATGGACGCGAAAATTTTCCACATACTTCAACGTACGTATCGTACGGGATCGGACTCGACTGGACTGGACACATCATACGCGTCCACTCGTACATCGGACGAGTGCAACTATGCTCTACATCGACGGGATCACGGAGTATATACAGCAAGCAGGAGGGCGAGGAGGAGACCTCGGAGGTATGCCAGTACACATCCTATTATATGCTGATGACATTGTCCTTCTTTCAGAGTCACAGGAGGGGTTGCAGTCACATTTACAGGCGCTCGATACCTTTTGCATGGAGAGAGGACTCACAGTGAACCTTGGCAAGACCAAGGTCATGATCTTCCATACCTCCAGGACAGTACGCCATCGTGCATCTTTCACGGCAGCTGGAGGACAGATAGAGGTAGTGGACTCCTACGTCTACCTAGGTGTCACCTTCTCGGGCAGCACAGGGGCATTCTCCATGGCACAGGCCGAGAGAGATAGATTGATGCGAGGCTATGCAGCACTTGTAGGCTTGGAGAGACGCTGCTTTCAGACACATTTTCAGGAGCCCCGGACTAAGGGGTCGCTCTTTGACACTCTAGTGACACCCGCCTTGATGTACGCAGCGGCAGTATGGGCACCAGGGATCACAAAGGCGATGTGGGCACGGATTGAGAGGCCCCAGGTTACCATGATCTCACGCTTGCTGCACAGCAAGCCCTCCATTCCACATGACATTATACGAGCTGAGCTTGGCAAACCACCGATGCTAGTGGAGGCCCTCTTCCAGTTGGTGACCTTTATTCTGAGAGTCAGAGAGCTCCCCACCAGCAGACTCACCAGGCTTGCATTTGAGAGCTCTAGACATTTGGCAGAGACAGGGCATGAGAGAGTATGGTATGCACAGACTTACCGATGGTTAGCAGACCATGGCATGAGCATTACGGATCTCCCCCCTTT